>JAUYWI010072754.1:0-25452 GCA_034780595.1 Parotoplana pacifica | reverse complement strand
TCGAGACAACACAGAACCACACTTGCACAGCTACGCAGCGACTCTTGTCATTTACTCAACCAATTCCAAAACAAAATGAATCCCAATATAGCTAACATATGTCCATCATGCAAGCAATCACCCCACAACAGATTACACATATTTAACTGTCCACATAACCGGACACACTTGAATGTCTCTGACTTATGGTTCAATCCATTGGAGGTAATCAAATTCATAACCCACACTGGGAGTACTACCCTCTTTTACAAAGCTTAGGGGCTACAACAACAACAACAACAAAACAACAACATTATTGTTTTTAATATATTATAATTGTAACTGGAATAAAGATGTCCAATAAATGTTTACTTAGTTGATAATTGCGTGTTAGCTGATATCAGTGTAAATGGTATCACTTGGTGTTTTGAACCTAAATCAAGCGGATAAGGCAACGACAGGATAAAAGCTTTTGAGGCACCAGCGAGCTCAAAACAATGGAAAGATTAAGACAAATAGTACAAGATTGTCGACAATTTCATATCTAATTGTGGGATAGATACATTAGAAAAGATTTAAAATAGTGTTTTGCCTATTGATATTGAAAACAGTGAAGCTTCGTACAATGAAATTTATTCAACCTAGAAAGCAAATTTTAATTGTTGATAGGACAAACTTTGAGTCAGTACAGCATTTCGTTCTCAGATTTAAACAGGGGGTTAACTATTGTAATGCTGACGACAGAAAGCACTTTGATGATTCTATTGAAGGAATGTTCTTGGTAACCGTTATGTCTGGTGTCAATATTTCTGTCGTCATCAAAAGATTTAGTAGAGCCGGCTCCCATATTTCGATTAACAGTTGAGGACATTCAAAATATCAACAAAATTCCAAGCCGATGAACACATGTTCCTGAATCAATGGAACGTTCAAAACTGAACCCAAATGTCATGAACATATTGACTATTCGTAAATCAAGTCGTGTTCATTTTGTTATACGAAACGTTTGGTAAGAGATGCACTCTCTTTATAAGTTGAATCACTATGCTTCACTATGTAAGTCATAATTTAAATATCTGATGTGCAGCACATCCAAATTGGCAGGAAAGTTTGTGAAATTGAAGATGTGTGTTACCTAATCATGAGAATAGTAAATCAATATATGTTGTTTCTAAAAGGTTAAAGAATTTACTAATTAATGAAAAGGTCGTGCAACTAGATTCTGGAGCGAGTGTAAGCTAAACGTCCAATGATGAGAAAATGTGCAAATTGTTTGCATTCGATGAAAACCTTTGGTGAGTTTGAAACCGTTGTCAATTATGCCATTAGATATCAATTAGCTGACATTATATTGATAGATATCATGAAAGACTTTTGACTACAAGGCAGAACTGTAATGGATACCATTGAGGTCTAGGAGGTTACTACAACAGATATGCGACCAGAAAATCCTGAAACACTTGGATCTATAATATTGAAGATTGTAAACATAAATTTTGTCCAACAGACCGATAGATACCATTATCGTTAAAAGGTTAAAACAGAGTTTAAAGGGGCTAAGTAGGTTGGGAATATAACGCCAAATGAAGCTTCAGCAATGCCTCTCCTGTGCCGATGTTAAGGTTTAAGTAAATGTGAATATAAAGACAAGCTCGTATCCATTGCCCATTATTGAGCACATATTTTCAAATGTAAAGAATGCAACCTGTTTGAGTTTGAATTACGTTTGTCACACCGGCAAATTGAACTATTTTCAGTCACTTTTAAAGGATCTATTTTGGAAATGGGAAGAGTAGTACGGAAAGTCGACTTACATCCTGTCTCAAAGCAAATCAAACAACGAATAAGGATAGGCAACTGGGCCTGATGTACTCAGGCAGAAAAACATTCTCTTCGTAATTCTAGTGAATTAACCATACAAGATGCTATGCTATATAAAGGTGATATGGTCTCTTTTCCTTCACCTATTAGAAAAGAATGTTTTGTATTGCATCGGGAAAACCACTCTGGCATTCAAACAATTATAAATATAATGAAATGTTCTTGTTGGTGGAACGAATTGACTAGTAACATAATTGGATGAATCAAATCCTGTTACCATTGTGTTACGAAGAGGGAATCGATTATTTGTATTCACCTAGGTCAAATGGGATTGCAGAAAAGGCTGCACAAACCATCAAGAAATCAATCAAAGGGTTTAAAGTGAATACCGTCCATGTCGATTTTTAAAAACGTATCTTTAACGCGTAATGTTGCATTATCGAATGACGATGACAAGAAATGGAAAATCACCAGCTGAATACGTATTTGAAAGAAGATTTAAAGTACTAATTGTTCATAATATTTTCAGTGAGAGAAGATACAAAAGTTCAATAGCCAGTATTCAAAAAATAAATGTTTGTAATGTCAAAAGGTATAAATTCCTCTTGGTTGTTGGATGATAACGATAAATTTATGGACATAAGTAACTGTTAACTCTCATCTTTGAATCAGAGCCATGATAACAACGCAGTCAAAGAGGAACAGGAACAAGAAAGGGAAACTCATACAGAGTAGTCTATAACTATCTCGAATTAAACTCTTTCCTAACAATCACCAACATAAGGCAATATAGATTCGATGACGAGCAGGATATGTGGCATTACTTTGTTATCTTAAACACATCTATGATCTATGTATTACAGTCTGTGTCTTATTATATTCCTCTTTTCCTATATATCTAATTATCTGTGTTTATGGTTGTCTTAATATGTAAACTGGAATAGCGTCATCCAATAAATGTTTGCTTCGTTGATAAATGCCTGCTAGTTGATACAACTTAAATCAATGTTCCAAATTGTAAAGCACTTAGTTCAGTAGATTTAGAGATATGGAAAATTGGCCATTTAAATTCTGCCTTAAGCTTGTGGCAAACAAAAGTATAGAATTAACAGTCCCCTGTTATGGGTCATGACAATTGCATATTATAGTATTTTTGCCACATTACGACAAGAATTCAAGTATAACCTCTTTTTAATACATCCTAATAATTTCAATATTTGACATTAAGTGATTTATAAGTTGGTCATAGAATTAAAACCTCCTATATTATAACTGATTGTATAACTAATCGTGAAATGCAAAACCGAAATTAGCATGCGGCATTTGTTTATTACAAAATTTTAAAAAGGTTTAATCTTTTTAAAGTTGGGTTTAATTTAAATATAAACCTAAAATTAACAGATGTTTTAGTTTTAATACACAACTTTAAAATCCACCATTTTCAACGCTATTTTTATGTTTAGGTGTCAAACAGTAGCGGCGATAGTACCAGGAAGTATGTGCTAGATACGACAGAGTCGCATATAATGGTGAGATAATAAAACTGGATTGTAGAGCTGTTGGACGTTATGTTAAAATTGTTAAGATTGGGATCTTGTCTCTATGTGAAGTTCAAGTTTATGGTTACCAGCAACAACATACTAGTAAGTACTTGTTATTCTTCTTAAACAAATAGGAAAACAATTAATGCAGTTAATAAGCCAAATGTTGTTCTAATATCGGTGAATATGATAGCACTATGATTAACAATCCAACAATTTTAGTTAGAATATAAATACGTATCATAAAAAAATTATGCTAAAAAGAGAAACTATTAAACATTTTGTACCATAATAAGCAAAATAAAGGGAATTTCTTTTCAAATAGACTAACCAAAATTAACAAAATTAAAACAAAAATTAAACGGCTGTTTTGAAACATGTGGGAATTTCACCGAAAACAATTTTCGATAAGTATATTTCATGGCATGTTCCAGCAACTCTGAATGCTTATGCAGAGTCCTTTATCGAATCCAAAATCGCTCATGCCCATGACTAAGTAGACACAAAAATTTATACCGTTGGATCATTCGTTTAAAACTTGTTGGAGGACCTTTGACTTTCGTAATCCCAAAACTCCGATTTAAACTTACTTTCTAACACACTTCAAATTTGCTCAAATATTATTCTAAACTAAGTAAAACTGAAAATACTGTGGCTAGCTTCGAATTGCCAACATTACATATTTCGAATTATAGTCAAATTAATATTTTCTCATTTAACAGGATCCATTAAATCTCTATCAGAGAGTAAACCAGCACAACAAAGTTCCACTTTTGAAAATAATCGACCGGGATTGGCTGTAGATGGTAACACAGATCAATATCTCAATAGTAATTCTTGTTCAGTAACACTCAATGAGGATCGAGCTTGGTGGAGAGTAGACCTAAAAACAACAGCTATAATTAGGAGCATTAAGATTTTCAATAGAGCTGATTGTTGTGGAGAAAAGTTGTCATATTTTAAAGTTTTGGTAAGAACAATATTGATATTTATCACTTTGTCCGAAAAAATACTTTTTTAAATCCAAAATTATAGGTTGTACAAACACCGTATTGCGAATTATTTTGGCATTTGGTGGAAAATGCACTATAGACGTGTTGTCATTTGAATTACTGTGGCTATCATTTAAAATTCTTACAAAGGTTATAAATATGTTATATTGTATCCGTCCCCATCTCCGTAATGTTTCATCGGGTAAATTACTGGAGGTATAATAGTGAATCTTTTACCTTATATACCTTGGACCTTTTGATTCATTTTAACTAAAATTATTAAATGTTATTAATTTAAACAAAATATATATAACTTCATTTTACTACCTAAAATATGCCACATATGGTCATAAAAACTCATCTAGAATGATTTTTAGCGAATAAAATGCACTTTTTGGTAGATACTATGTATTGTATATGTACAAATAAGATTCCAAAGATTCATAACTCTATTTCATGTAGTTTTTTCAAATAGGTACATCAATATGAAAATATGCATTTTTCAATAAACGTATTTTAAAAAACAAGTTGTATTTTTTTACATAAAACCGAGATTCTTAGTTATTATATGACCAAGAATTGAAATGTTCAAAGGTCTCTATCAGCACTTTTTCTTTATTTACTTGATTAAACAAGGTATGGAAGAGTAATAATTCTTCTACATAAATATCATTTACAATTATGATAATACAAATTTGATAATGTTTATAAAAATGTATGTTTTGTATGTTTAAGGTGTCAAACAGCAGTAGCAACGCTAATGACTACAAAGAATGTGAAAGTTACGATAAAAATGGTACTACTGGACAGATTATACAACTGGATTGTCAAGCAATCGGACGTTATGTCACAATTCAACAAATACGAAAAAATCAATTGACGTTATGTGAAGTTCAAGTGTATTTATCTCAACGTAAGTGTTTAGTCCAACAGACAAATCAACTCTCAGACCTTAGTAACTATAAGAATGTATAATCTTACTCAAATGATATAAGTGATGACATTTCATTCATAATATGGCTTTGGAATAAATGGTTTATAATCTTTTGTAACATATCACAAGTTAAATGGCAACAACAATGTTATTACTAGGTAATATTGAACAAAAAACTCTATAATATGAACTCTATTGTAATTAATTAACTTCAGATTTATAGATACTTTTTTCTATTTCAGCTGTTTACATCCAAGGAAAGCTAGAAATGTGCAAAAACAAAGAAGATATAAAATTGGGAGATTCATCATTTTGTCACGTTGCAACATGTAATGGTGGCGAGTTTCAAGAGATCACTGGAGAATGCGTTGATCCGTTAAGAATAAACACTATTACTATTGCTGGAGAGATGAAATGCCAAATATTGAAATAATGTAACATTTTGGGATTTGAATTCTGTGAAAGCTTAGAAAGTATATCAATTCCAATTTCATTTGTCGTTAACAAATTTTGCTGTGGGTGTGAAAGTTGACGTGAGAGCAAATGATACGAATCAAATCATAATTGTTTTTATAATCTATTATAAATCAATTGGAGACGCCGAAAATGATTTTCAAAATTTTATGAAGATCTCTGGAGAAGAACAACTTTTAATAAAAATGGACAGAGGATATATCTTCAACCCTGTCCTTGGAAAGTTACCAAAAAACTTTAAAATGGCTGAAAATGGCTTTAATATAAGATCAACAATAATATCTGATCTTAAACGTTCAACAGTATCGCAATTTTATCAACGTTGCCCATATGCTGTTGGTTTCCTTTTTACAGGAGTACCTTTGAACAATCAGCAACTAAACGATGATTTACTTTTAAAATTCAACATGGCTGGAGGAACAGTTGAATATTTAAATAATGGTATAACAATTTTAAGAAAATGCTCTTTAAAAGCACGTTTGTTAGAGCAAAGACATCCTGCTATTAAGGGAACCAGTAAGAACAAGAATTATTTACTTTATTTTTTAATACATAAATTATATTTTTATTGCTGTAATAAATGAAAGTAGTATGAGAGGACAATAGAGCATTTTGTGCTTTTTGGACAGAATAATCTGTGACGATGTTTTTTCTTGTAAAATACTCGATAATTTTGTTCAATGATAGGTATAGATAAATTCAAAATTCTTATCAAATTATTGAAATGAGTAAAGGCCGGCCTTCAGTTTTATGTTCTTACTATATCAACACAATAAAGGTTATAAATTCTATGTTTGGTCGATAGTTTAGTCTGAACCGACATAATAACGATTTTTTTATTTTTTTGAGATACAAATTTGTACGTTTATTTAGACTGTAATCTTATCGACATAACTAACCTATCATATTTTATTAGAGGCATAAAATACGGATCATGGGTTTTGGTT
The DNA here is from genome assembly GCA_034780595.1 of Parotoplana pacifica. Lineage (NCBI taxonomy): Eukaryota > Metazoa > Platyhelminthes > Proseriata > Otoplanidae > Parotoplana > Parotoplana pacifica. Next base: position 18,764 of record JAUYWI010072754.1, on the reverse strand, counting down.
TAATTGTAGAAACATATAAAAAACTTTACGAGACTCCGAAAACGTGGCAAGAGGCAGAGAATAACTGCATAAAAAATGGTGGCCACCTTTCATCGATAAGCAATGAAGAGGAGAATGACAAGGTGTGGAAAGAGAGTAATGGGCACAGAGTGTGGATTGGAGGCGTGAGAAATGACAAGCAACAATTCACTTGGTCCGATGGGATGCCTTTTTCTTATCAAATGTGGGTACCAGGTGAACCAAATAATTGGAACGGAATTGAGGGCTGTCTGGAAATGAATTGGAAAACTCAAAAGAAATGGAATGACGGAAAGTGTATCTCAAAACATAAATATGTCTGTAAAAGTAAGCATCCTATAGATATCAAATTTTTAGTTAATTTAATGATTTATCTTTTGAAATGTTACACAATAATGAGGATCGATTACTTATATCCAAGTCATGGAGATTAACAATTAATTTGGTTTCGCAAAATCAGTACTATCTACTAATGTCAGTAATATTTAGTTAGTTATATTTGGAGCCATAGTTTATAGTCATTGCAAAGATTTTTACTAAGCTTATCAAAAATTCGTTCTATTTGTGAATGGATTTTACCTAACTATGTAATTCCATAATTATAGTCAACACTCGATAATAAGTTTGCTTCGCTGGGTCCTATCCTTTACACATACTTACTCCACATATCACATATAAATTAATAGTTGTAATTTTTCTAGACGAAACTAGCAACATTTATGAATGTGTATGATCGTATGCTAAATTTCTCTTACAACGTTCGTAAACACTTTGATATATTTACTGACAAAGAACTATTTCAGCTTTATAGATTTGAACAAAATAATGTTCTAAATATTACTGCTCTTGTTACCGATGCCCTGCAAAAGCATAATAACATACATGGACTGCCTACTCCTTATTTCTCTATATTATGTACATATCTCAGTCAATGGTTTTTGATGGCCATTGTGTCTATAGGTTATTAGTTATCTATAAATACCTATGCATATGTAATTAGCACATAATTCATAATTAGCACGCAGCATGGCTCTGAACAACAGTGAAGAGGCGAAATATACATTTATAGAATATGAGCAATTTCTTTCAAGAAAGTAATGGATATTGGCGCTGATTTTAATACTAGTGGGTGGGTGATGGACAGAATAGGATGAGGCAGAACTTTTGTAACCGATAATTGGAATCCTGATCCATACGACGAACACTCATAGGAACACAAAAAATAAACCAAAATATCTAGTTCTCGTACACAAATGAACAGTGTTCACTGAGACTATAAAAACTATATTAAGAAAAGACTTAGCTTAGCTGAATAACTCAATATACATTTTGCTTAGCTAAGAAAACGACGATAACTACGGCTCTAGTAATATCAGTAATAAACCAAGTAATGACAGATATCAATATTATCTAGTTATGTAAGTAATATCTAGAATTAAATAATATCTATAAATATCAATAATATATCTAGTAATATAAGTAGAGTATATTAATCACAGTAATATTTAACAATATCAGTGATATGTTGTATTACAGCAAAAATGTCATATCTCAAACTAAGATTAGCAAAAAGACACAAAAAGATGGTTTGCTCTCTAAAAAGCAAATTTCATATATACCTACTTGAAATAATTCAAAATAAAAATAGTTTGACATAGTTTAAAGATTTCTATGGCTATTTCTAATTAAGTAGGTGTTATATAAGCTAAATTATTTTAAGAGTTAAAAATGAAGAATGGGCAGAGCTATCGAAGTTTAAATATAAAATGCGATCTACTGAACAAATTTAGTTTTTATAAGATTTAAATTGTTCAGTTCTAAATGTAAAATATTGTCCCATTTTCCTAAGTCCTAAATACTCTGTGGCACGGTTTGCTAGCTTGTAGAGCAAACGATCTGTTTTCATAGGCCTAGATATGAGAATATCGGGGCTGCGCTGTCTTTATCGAAAACAAGGGTAATAAAATCAAAGTCCACTGTTATTAGTGATGTGTGTTTGTTATTACTATATTTCTTTCGTTTGAACAGGTAATCCAACTAATACACTCAAATATAATATGTGCTCTCAAAGTTATTCCTGTGTCAATGATCCATCCTGTTTAAAAGCAGGAGACTGTTGCACCACATATGCAAATGAAAACTGGCCAGAACTTCTGACGACTCCTGTTTCTCAATACAGCTCTTACAAATGTGATAACCTGGTAACTGAAATATCTAAGAGTAATAATGATAAAGATAAAATTGAATCGTTTCTGATTGTTTCTTCTTGTCCAACAAATACCACCGAAAGTGAATTGAATTTAAAATGTGAAAATAACAAACCAGAAACTGATCAACTTGCAATTGGAACAAGTGGCAATGCTTTTCAAATTTATAAAAATCAATATTGTGCTCAATGTCATAATAAATACTATACTTTAATTAAAACTGCTTTCAGATGTCCCAAAGATGTTGATGCTTCAATTAAAAAGATAGATGTATCTTTTGCAACTCAACTTCAATTATTACGTAGCAAATGTAAACAATTTCTTAATTCAGACATCTTGAAACAATCTGAGCCACAATTGACAGAATCTGATACCAAAGAAAAATTTAAGAACATTAGAAAATGCAGATTTAACAAACAAATTGGTAATGTTGACACAATTTTCAATCGAGAATCCGATTTTTCAAAATGGCTTTGTCAGATTACAGAAAAGTTTGACAAGGGATGCCAATATGATATAACAAATCTATTTTGTGAAGATATCAAAGCTGATGCTCTACTTTGTAATTGTTCAAACATTGATGTAGGCAATGTAGGCAAAGTTCCGATTTCAGAATCGGATGTAGTAATAATGGAAAGTCTAAAGGATATCAACAAGAAACATGAAGCATGCACTGATTCTACTTATGTTTCAAGTGGCGGACCAAATCCTTTTTTGTATTGCCAATTGGTTCAATGTACAGGAGGCACTGTCTACTTAAACGAAATCGATAAATGTGTCGATCCTAAGAAGTGGACAATTATTGAGTGGATAATTGGTACGACCGATTTACAAATTGTGAAAGATAAGCTAAGGAGGATTTGTAAATATATCTCAAGACCCAATTGCCAATTTGTCACCGGGACTCATTGTTACAATGAGCATATTTGCATCAAACAATCGAATACAGAAAATGAATTTGTTTTTGAAATTTTTGTATTTTCTGAAGAAAATGAAGTGCAGCAATATTATAAGGGTTTAGAATTAAGAATTCGATATCAGATCGTACCGACATCTAACTTTAGGTAAGTGATTTTATTTTAATTAATTGTTACAGAAGTCATACATTCTTAGTGAAAACAACATCTGGACAATATGAGATAATTTATGTCCCCATATATATCATCCTGTTACTAGCATGATGTTTCCTAAATAGCTAATATTTTTTTAATCAATATCGGTATTTTCAAATGATGTTGCGTTATGGGAACGTATTTAATTCCAATGATTATATCAGGGGGTGCTATGTATCATAAGAAAGTGGATGAAGCTAAAAGGGTGTGTCGTAAGACTATAAATGTAATCTGAGTATTGTGGGGAGACTCACAATGATGTATGCATATTGCAATACCTTTGATTAAGGATTAATGATATCTGGGAGTTGGACACGGTCTTGGGATCTTCGCCAATCCTCAGATATTGAAGGGCGTAGCCAGGATTCTGCCTTCCGAGTTGATTTTATAAAAACTTTATTGTCTATATTATATTTAGCTGCCCGGTGCTTCAATTCTCTATAGGTGTTTTGGTCTTCTACCACGCTTCCCTAGAAATCGACCTTCCAGAATTGCTTTGACCATTCCTTCTCCACATATTATATGTGCAATCCAATTCTTCTTTCTTCTGATTATTGTTTCCAACATGCTTCGTTTTTCTTTGATATGTTGGAGTAGTTCTTGATTTGTCTTCGTCTTTCCATGTTATCTGATGCATTGTTCTGGTGCTTCAATTTTCTTCTTATCTGTTTCTTGCAATGTCCATTTTTTTGCTCCATATAGTGCGAAAACCAAGTGATTTGAGATCCTATTGCTGTGGCCCATCCGACACTATTTTCTCTAAATATTGATTAGGGTCCATACATATCGTTGTCATCGTGTAATATTTGATGTTTTCCGACCGAAGTGGTTTCGGATATTGATTTAATTTTGGTTTTCAAAACTATATTTTTGCTTCGTTGTTATTTTGAACTTCCTTCTACAAAGGTCTTTTAAATATCTACCATGAGACAACAAATTTTCTATCATGCACAAAATGGTCAGCATGTTTCCTGAATTTACAAGGGTTAGATAAAGGTGGCTGCTGGGTTTTGGGTGGACAACAGTTATTTGATTTGACAGTCCCCTTTTATAGTATGTGCCTGGTTGGAGCAATGAAAAGGACTGATATCTTGTGATTTAATGTGTGATAGTTATTAGAACTTTTTACATTTCTCTATTTTTATGTAAATTGGAATGCTTTTTAGGCAACAATTACGAATACAGAACGCATATTCAATGCCTTACCAACTATTTGATGATAACAACCATACAAAAATCCTGGATACAGTTTTCGAGGTGGAAGAATATTCAGTTATTGGTAATACAGACCGTACACTTTCGTCGACTACAACCAAATATCAACGTGAAATGATTGTAAACTGTATATTCGAACTATATCGCATACATGTATTTAGCCATCCTTTTAACAAAACACAGGTAGATATATTTTGATATTGTTTCTAACCTTGTTTGAGTGTGTACAATGTTCATCATATAGTGACTTGCTTTTCGTGAGTGCCACCATACTGTGAACAAAAAATTAATAAGTCTCACTCAAAGATTTTGTTTAATGTCAAATAAACTTATTCAGGAATAGTGAAACTGCTATTTAAATGTTTACAAAATTATAAATTATAAATTGGTAAAATAAAAAATATAGAGTAATATAAAAAATACAAGAAATAATTATTCGAGTAGAAGAGTTTAAGAAATAAATAAGAGCCAGATTTAAAAAGTTAGCCATTTAATTTTGGTGAATGGCTTCTTTTTTCTTAAGCAAAAAGATTATGATTCGCATTATCTATAATTTTAAAATTGGATTTAGGTTTAGTACAAAATAGACAATTTAGAATATGAAAAAAATGGGAGAATTTGAGTTATATAGTTTAAGATGTTCCTGAATCGGATTTTCTAGATGACGTTTAGTCTTTCCAATGTAGGAAATATCAATATCTTACTGACAAGTTATTTATAAACAATGCTACTTTCCAATAGGAGTTCAGTTCTATCTTTAGTAGAACAATTGTAGCAGATTTTAAAAGATTTAAAATGGAAAGAAATATCAGGATCATCAAACATGGGAATGTGAGAGAGTTGCTGTTTTGAAATTATAGTCCTGGGTACCATCCAAAATGCCAAAAATATCATCAACATATTATTTATAAAATTTAGTGGGAAATGAATGTTGTTGACAGTTTATTTTAAATGTGTCAAAAATAAAGGATTAAATGGGGAACTCATAGTATCATCATCTATATGGGAGAGATATGTATTTGTTATTGACAGTAAAATGCCACTTTTAAGAGTTAAATAGAAGTATTTCTATTAAATTCGGCTATTTTTTAATAACTGTAATTCTACAAATTTCATTTAATGGAACATTATGTAAAACGGGATTCAACATCAAAGTTAACAAGATAATATTTTTATATTTTGCTTCATACTTACTTAAGGAATCTATATATTCTGGTAAGAAAATCATATTACGCTATCCCTGTAACTGCACCAGAATGGATCGAATTCATTCAAAATACGTTTACTTCAAAATTAGATTATAATTTTGTAGAAATGTCATTGAAATTACTTATTACACAATGTTCTTTAAATTAGAATAAAATTTGCATGCATACAATATATACAGAATTATAATACAGTAAAATAAATCAATGTGTTGTACGAATTTTGTATGCACTAGATTGTAACTAAAAGATTCAAAGTACAGAAGTGCCAGAAATACTTTTGGTCACTTGACACTTGACACTTTGTCATAATGCGATGTTGAGGAAAACATCACTGTTGCATTCTGCACCTTTTGATCATGTGCTCTTGTAGCAAACATGGCAGTGGTGAACAACATTGTCCACATCGTGCTGTACGGCAACATTTTCTTGCGCTAACCAAAGAATAGGACCAGCGGATTTGACTTCTGTAGGCAAATTGCAATTTCGACCAGAGCGAACACGTGCATGATTTTCTGACAGCTGAAAAGAGAAATCTTTCATAAGTACATAGCCATTGAAGGCTGGCACATCCAAAATACTGTAAATTCTTCTAAATATTTAGCAATTGTCTATTCAGCTGTGTGGAGCACAGATACAACAACAGGACGGAGGAGGCAATTATTTTTATAAATTTTAGACATGCCATGTAATTTACCTGCTTGAGAGCCAGCAAGAGTGATCATTTTAAATGTAGTTTCAGAAATAGGAGGTTTGACATGTTTTTTGATGGAGTATAATAGTTTATTGTCAATTTTAAAAATGGAAAATGTTTGAGAATGAGTCATTTAATTCAAGTATTTTTTTTAATTTGTTTGGATGAGCTAACTATCTTTCGTACCTATATTTCAACGTTTAGTTTAAAATCTATTTTTAGATATTACAAAGCCATTTACATTATCTTCTACCTATCATAAACTATTAGTAAAAGCACAATTTGTTTGTTCTATTTTATAATTTTAAATTCACGGAATGGATATACATTTTTCTTTAAAGTATATTGTGCCATTTTTGAGAGAATTTCTCCGTGGGCTGTCTCGTCATATTGAGGTGGCCCTACCTTAATTTTTGATACCTGGTTAAGCGGTTGAACCGATTTAGGGTTTCTGAAAAATAAAACTTGTAAAACAGATTATGTACTTAGTATTTTAGATAAAAATATATTTATCTATATTTCTTGCGATTGATGGTTTCTTTCAGGTAAAAGAAATGTTAACGAACGTTAGCGATGCAAGCATTACATCAGCATTTTTCAACGATATTCTTGCTGTATGGAAATGCCCAATGAAATCGGGATCCATACTACATCTTTATTGGTCTCTAGCTGGAGTTCTATGGGTGTTCTTTGTAACAATTTTTCTTTCTCTTTAATTTATACATAATGAAGAAAAAACAAGTGTTATAGTAAAAGATTTATTATACACGTGTTGGTTCAATTAATGAAGTTAAATAAGTATGGAGTTGAATTATATACTATTAGCATTGGAATGTAGTTTGTATTGTATTGATTTCTTTTAGCCTGTAGGCTTACTTGTATCACCTAAGCCAATACCTTTTTAGCTTCGTGAACATTGTGTTCTCAAAAAACAATTCTTGTATACAAGACCTGAAAAGGCGTGTTGAGATCCAAAAGATTTCATGTTTAAATAATCTTTTATCGGAGCTGTGCTTTTTTCTTCATTATTTGTTTACTTTGCTACTTGAACAACACCAACATCTTAGTTTTGTTTTTAAGTTATTTAATTTTAATTTTAAGCACTTTATATTTCTATTTCATTTTTAATTTTCTCTGTCATGTTCTTTTTTTTCATTTCATTTCATTTTTGTTTTAACTTTAACTTTTTTAAATTTTAAATTTAAATTTTGCCGGTTTATTATTTTATACTTCTATCTTTCACTTCATTTTCCAAAGCTTTATTCTTAAGTTTACTCATAAATGGGAAAATAATCGCTCTATTTCTTATTTAGATTTTTTTTATTGACAAAGCCTTGCCCCCTTTGAAAATTAAAGTCATTTCTAAAGATAGCCACTCAACCTCCATTCTATTGATATTAAGCTTAGTGTCACTCACGAACTTTGCTACGAGCCTTTCGTATTTTAGTAAAGAATTTATTGATCATGAAGTTGATTTGTTATTACACGTTTAACAGCTTTACCTAACCCTGATTTCCTTAATAAGGAACTCTTCGTCCCAAGAAGACTCATTTTTCTTAGTTTAATCATTAAACCAAATTTAATTAATACAATAAATGTTGTTCCTTCTCTGAATTCTCATTATAATAAATTTCTTACCCAGGCTTTTAATTTTGAGACCATTTTTCCTATCCTTAATTCCTTAATCTCTTAAATCTTTAGTTGGCGATTTTTTCCTTTTGATAACCATTTTTAACCAACTGAACTAAATCCACTTTTGCCAATTTTTACTATCTGGTAACCACTTAAACATTTTGATATATTTTATAACTATTATTGGTGTTGTAATTCATCACATACTATATAATCAATTTAGTGTATTTTGAAATGACAAATATTTTATGTTCTCTTAAACTATGTTCCAGATAACTTTCTGCTTAACAAAGACTCATTTAGAGCACCATCATTTTCTAGATTTATGAAACTGAAGAGCATCAGCCAACAAAATATATTTCAATTACTTGTAATGACATTTACCAAATTTGTGATTAAGACTGTAAAGTTTGTACGTTTCTAAAAACGAAGTAGCTTTGCATAGGAATAATATTATAAAATTTTTGTAAAACTTGTTGAAACTGTACATGTTTCAGTAATTTTTAATCCTTACACTGCAAAGTAAATATCACCCATTTATTGACAAATATGTTAAATTTCAGCTTTTCAAAAAAATATTTCGGATGTTGATTAATTCATAAAGTGTTAATTAGAAATGTTGTGAATTTGACGTAATATTTCAAGATTCTTTTTTAAATTGAAATTGTTGTATGGCTGTGGGCTGCTCCTCTTCATTTGGGTGTTGGATATTTATTGTAGCCGAGCGAGCCCATGGATAAATCATGAAATACTCCTTATTAAAAACGCTTCTGTAATAAAATATACATACAGTCAGACCTTGTATAGCAACTGTTCCTAAATGAAATATCGAGAAAATAACATTTCCGGATAAGAGTCGTTTAACTATCATAAAATATGGACTTCGAACCAATAATTTTATAATATTTTCTAAGCACTAAATTAAAATGTCCATATTCATAAACACAAATCGCTGTCCGGATGCAAATAGCGAGATTGTGGAGGAAACGGGTTTTCATATTTTTAAATTTGTATCAGTAATTTTGTTCTTAAAAGATATTGTCCGGATAACAATGTAAAAGGCGGGTACGGATAAGCGATTTTTTAATGTAAACGAAATGTTTGACAGTTCTACAGAATATTGCTTAGGTAACACAATCTTTAAAAGTATATTGAAATAATATTTTTTGATCCTAAAAAAAACGGGTTGATAGAGTTTGTGAAATATTAGCTTTTAATTGTAAAAGCATAGAATAGGCTATTCTCTCATTATGTTGTATTTCTGTCATCAAATTGTATGTTTGTGTTAATTGTTATATTTGTTGTCTTCAGAATAAAAATGGTATTCACACACCAAAATTAATGCTTTTCCAGATTGTTGCTACCAAACAAAGTAGGTACACAACATTTAGCTCTGAAACTGCAAAAGATGATCGGCGGTCTAAATAAATTCCAATAAAATAAACATTGAGATAGGAATTGGGTGGAACTTATCTTTAGGTGTTTAAATACATATATTTAACACGATTTTAAAACTATCAAACAATATTTCATAAATATATTTATTTATCTATAAAAACAAACAGTTCTCCTTAAATTTGGCACATGAACGTTACCGTAAGGGCTACTTAACGCATGGAGGGGCTATATAAATTAGGATTAATTGTACAGTAAATTGATTAAAATTGGTATATTATAATCTTAATATATTCTATACAGATCATATTTTGATTGAATATTTTTTGATCTACAAATTTATAGCACATTAACGTCTAAAGTACACAAAAAAGTTAGAAAATAGATTTCTAAAACTACTTTTCTGGGAATTCCACCGACCTGAAACCAGATTCAAAACATCTGCCCATCATAAAGGACAAACCGATCCAACAAAAACACAACAAATATCAGCTGATATGCGGCTTCATCCAAACCTGCTTCCACGAGCATAATTTCTCGGAGTAGCTCCATATTTCCATTGACAGCATGCCAAGGGCCCTGTCAGGCCCAATTCAGTTGCAGGTCGTCTTCAGTAGAATGGGGTGTTCAGGCCTCTATTAGCACTGAAATGTCGCTTAGTCAAACGGGGACTTCATGGTCACATTGCTAAGAAGAAACGCCATTTCTCTCGGTACGTCATCGAACTACCAGATTTGATTGGGCCCGTGAAAGACCAGTTTAGGGGGTGTTTTTTAGCGACGACTGTCCTTTCCACCTTGTACAGGCCCTATAAATTGCCGAAAAAGATTATTTCTAAAATTCCATTGTATCAAATCAGACACCATTATAATAGGATATATGTATTTCAAATTAAAATTCAATTACAATATTTTATTTTAAAGGTTTGGTCTGTAATTGTTTAAAAAGAACAAGATTTTCCATGACAAAACACCTTGTTCATATTCGGGTGCAAATTGTCATACAGGACCATACCTATGGGACATTACTTTATAGGCGTTTTCTAAGTGTTAATTCGAATGGTGTCAGATTTCGCAGCACAGCCAAACCAAAATTTATTGACCATTTGTTTTCAATTATAAAACGTTTGGTATAAATTTTGAAATTTAATTTTGGACACCCAGTACATCTATTTGTGACACACGAACAAGTACGACAAGATGGAACTTTTTAAATAGCTGGAAATTATATAATAAGCTTATTTAAAGATATCTTATAAGATGGGTACACTTTCAAAAAATGTTCACAATACCATAATATGCATGTAACATTTGTGACAAAATCAGATAGACTGATCTAGTGTGCCTCTTTTAACTATGACGAGATTTATGTAGATACTATAATTTGAAGTTTTACTTTTTGTTAAGCCAAAACATTTTCTACAGTCCATACATATGTATGTTGTTTATAAAATTTAATTGTAGGAGTTACATAAAAAAAATAATTTTAATTAAAGTACACAAACATTTCCCCAATGGGAAATAGGCCTAGTTCATTGCGAACATCTACATAAGTTATATATGTATAAAAGACACTTCTTAAAAATTTTACAATGTACTAACTTAAATGAGGCACATAAATTTTAAAATTTTACATATTATTTTTATAGAAAATACATGATCATGCGAGGAACAGTAAATTATTAGTAAATGTTTTAAATTAGGAAATCATTATTTGTAACCAGTTTTGTTAGATTATCCTTAATCTGTATTCTATTTTTTATTGCATTCAAATTATTTGAGAGCCTATTCCATTTTATTTTGGCCGCATCTTTGAATTTGTTTATGTCGTTATAAATAGTTTGTCGTATTTCAGTGTGTAGATTATTTCTAAGCGAATATATATTAGTTTTATATAATTTTTCATCCTCATTAAATATGATGCGTGTTGATCGTGGTACGGCTACGGCTTGTTAAAATGCTTATGATATTTGTAACTAATGATGTAATCTGATGGTCTCAAGATAATAAATTCAAGCAAATCATTATGAAAAGGTGACGCTAATTAGTATTCTTGCTATTGTATTTGCTATCTTTCCTTTTCATATATTGATAGAATAATGTACATAAAATGACTAATCTAATGATCGAACTTTAACACAGTAATGTAAAAAATGTAGCTGAAATTTACCGAATGCTAGAGACAACTTAGGGTGATCAGATTGGAATATCAGCAAGGATTTGAAAGAATTGCAGGAAGTAGGTGTGAGATTATGGGTTAATTTATCATGTACAAGAAGAAGTTCAAAATGATTCACATATCAGTTGAATAAAATTAGAACTCATATGGTTTTGGATAATCTAACGATTTATTTCGATGTTTATTATTGCATTTGATGAAGCGCCAGTTGGCTATTGAGAGAGATTTTGTAGGATTTATCAGTAGCAGTTTGTACAAAATAAGGAGAAAGTACGGATGATCAACAGTGAATATATACCTGGAACCCGGATAGATTTGGTTTCGGTTTTGCGCCCCAAAGCCATGACAATTTAGGTTTATTGTACATGTATGGATTAGAACAGAACGTGACGTTTTAAGTTGCACATGTATTGTATTTAAAGCTACACACCACCTTATAATGTTAAATTCTTATCTCTCAAAGAATCGCATTTTAATTGTTTATCCAATTGGCCTATAATTCAGGGTAGGTACTGATTTCTGTTGATGTTACAGGTAAAATCTTTTGTGTGGTTTACGTTCATGACCTCTGAGATTTCGTAAAATTAACTACTGTTATTTTTATCACAATAATTATTGAATTTGACGCTACATTGAAAGTATCAAACATGTAGAAAAATAATTTCTACTAAAACTACATAAAATATTCATTGAAAATGCATTTCTAGTGAACTTAGGACCAGACCATTTTTATCTTACTTCTAACGTCTATCTGTCTATAGTGTTCTCCCGAATCAGTTATTAGGCGGGTTTAATTCTATGGAATCCATTTTCTCCATCCTTCTCGGTTAGCTGCCCGGTACTTCAATTCTCTATAGGTGCTTAGTTTAAATTCTTCTAACATCCCCTTTTTTGGTTTTCCTCTTCCACGTTTCCCTAGAAATCGACCTTCCAAAATTGCTTTGACCATTTCTTCTCCACGTATTATATCTCCAATTCAATTCTTTTTTCTTCTGATTAATGTTTCCAACATGCTTCGTTTTTCTTTGATTTTTTGGAGTACTTCTTGATTTGTCTTCGTCTTTCCATATTATCTGTTGCATTCTCCAAATCCACATTAGTGCTTCAATTTTCTTCTTATCTTTTTCTTGCACTGTCCAGGTTTCCGCTTCATATAGTGCTATACTCCATACAATTGTCTTCACGATTTTCTTCTTAGTTTCTAGTCGTAATGTTTTTGTGCTCGGCTAATTATAATGACAGGTTAACAAAATATCATAATAAAATATTGTACAACATTATGGTTTGCTAAATCATTTTACGCAATAACAGTTTCTTCTCTATTAGCAATTTTGAATTGACGATTCATGCCACTGCCTGGATTCCCAATAATGTTTATCATGATTAAAGTACTTTATAAACAGAATTTAAAATTCTCCTTTTGGTAACTGATGAGTTATCTTTAGTAAATACCATTTCTGTTAAAAAGTGTAATTCGTCAAAAATCCATATTTGCAATAATTAAACAGCGAAAAATGGGCTTTTGCAATAATTACATGACGGCGGGGTTATGGAGGATAACATAATTTACTGCTGAACTTATGCTAAGTACAACTCGCATTAGTTTATTTTATGAAAGAAATTATTATTATTAATACCATAATCTAGAAAATAAATATTAAAAAACTAAATGTTATTTGCCAACTAAAAAGACGGTTGGATTTTATAAAAGCAAAGGAACAGAAAACTAAAATCAGTGTTGATTTAAAATCTTAGAAATTATTAAAATCGATGGATAGATTATATGTAGTTGTTAGGTACTTACATTAATACATTTTTAAAAATTAAAGTTTAGAAAAATAAAGTAAATTGGATAATATTAGAAATTGGGATGAATGTTTTAAAATTTATGATGACCAATTTCGTATCCAATGAATATTTACGACTTGTTAATTTGAAATCTTAGAAATTCATTATCATCGATGTACATCTAGTAAACTGCGTACAATCTGAGAAATATTAAAATAATTTAATAGTTAACCATTTTAAAGAATTAATATTTAAAAAAATACTTTTTTCGAAACTCTTTAAATTTTAAAACATAATAAACTTAAAATAAATATTAACCTTTTTTAAAATCTGATTTTTTTATTAAAATCAAATAACTTACTTAACTGGTATTCTGTTCCAGGGCAAATAGTTTACCAGATAATCAACCCACAGCAACAGTTGTGAGGACCATGACCAACGCCATGTTTGCACTAGGGTAAGCTTTACAAATAACTTGTTAGTAAAACGTTTTAATACAACCCACCCCAGAAAACTGGTTTTCTTTTTACATTTTCAGATTTTTTAAGAACGGACCAATACTTGGCTCTATTCTTTAGAACAGTTGTGGATTTGGATGGGCCACCAGCATCATGGCATTTGTGGTGTTTATGTGTGTAAGTCTTATTACCAATAAACAGGCCAAAGATCTTGTGCGGTTTCCAATTTAAAGTTTGTAGAATTTGTAGAATATTACCGTACGCCCTGAAGTTTATTATGATCAAAATATTTTTGTCACGGCGTATATCAGTATTCTTCCTATCAAAAAAAGTTTTTCATCATTTTGCTGCTCAATCTTTGTAATGTATTTGGACCTTATCTTTTACACCCACATACATACATATACATATGTATGTGCCTATAAAATAAAAATAAAATCGCAAAATGTAACAAGTTAAAATAAAAATTAAATTAATATATCCAAGGTTTCGATTTTGTTCTTTTTCAAGAATAAAAATGATAGCAGCAATTATATTCTATATTATAACCTGAAAAAAAGAAATATAGATTAACAGTAATATAAAAAATATAGAAATCAGTCACGAAAAACCACAAAATGCAATAAACAAAAGACAAATCACACTACAAGGTAAAAATAACAGTACAAAAAAGGGGAAACAGATCAAATAATTAGAAGTTAAGAATGAAGTTTTAAGTGGCATAAAATAGATTTATGGTCTTTAAATGAAATTAAATATTAGAAGAGAACCCACTAGAAAAAGAAATAAAGCCGGGCTAATGATTATTTTTGGGCCTATATTTTTGAACCTATATACAGGTTCAACTTTGACTTTTTTTATAATAAATATGTATAAGTATGTATAATAACTTTATCTTTTCTGTAAAATAAACTTTGTTTTTAAAATTTTAAATATAAATATTTTTTTAATGAAAAAAGAGACAATTAAAAGTTTCAACAAAATATTAAATTCAACAACAAAATGACAAGTAATGTGGCAGATATAATTTAAATCATGTTGTCAGGTAATAAAGTATAACATTTATCGAAAGATGACAATCACCTGAAAAAAAAAATTAACTCGAAATTGCTCAAATGTCATCAATTAGTTAAATATTGCACGCATATTGTGCCTAATAAATTTTGAGGACAAGCTTAAATTCTATCTTCTCAAAATTTTGCAGACTAGATAAAAACAAAATGATATCAGTCTACCAAATTGTCTGGTCCTATGTAACGGGGTAGATAATTACAAATAATTTTGCATAACATTTATGTAGATTTTAAGTGCGTATTAAAGTATTCATTGACAATAAATTTTATATAGATAACTAGATCAGCAATTCTAACTAAAACTGAATAGATTCAAAAATCTCTACTGGGGCTACATTCTTAAAACAAACATGTTCAATAGTCAGGAAGAGCTATTATTTATGAATTGGGGTGTCTTTTTTGGAGCTCACAGTTTGAAACCTATTCAACCAATTTTAACGAGGTTTGTTTTAAAATATGAGGACTAAGCAGTAGTAGAACATACAGGGTGAATTTTAAGTAACGCCCGATTTTAAACTAAAAATAAATCAATGACATTTAAACTAGAAATAGAGTAATCACTTTTTGAATCAATGACATTTAAACTAAAAATAGAGCAATGACATTTAAACTAAAGATAGAGCAATAAAAACGTATAAAAAGATGTTGATGACTTACACTTTTATTCATTCATTCATAAAACTGTTATGGTTGTGCGGAGGAATTTTTAGCCAAGATAGCAGAAGACGATTCTATTTTGGACAGAGTTTGGCGGTCGGACGAAGCTGCCTTTAAACTCAATGGCCACATCAATCGCCATAATTGTGTATATTGAGCTGCAGAGAATCCTGGTCTCATTTTGGAAAAGGAAGTCAATAATCCTGGTATAACAGTTTGGTGCGCACTTTCAAGTAATGGTATTGTAGGACCTTTCTTTTTTGAAGGCCCTGTAACTGCCGATTTGTACCTGAACATGATACAGACACACTTTATAAGATCGTTGAAATGGGTTATTTTGACTCGGTTTATTAAAAGGTGGAATGTTTCCTGATTTATACTATTTGTTCAGGCTTTGAATGCAAGTAATGAGCCAAATTTTATCAAAATAAATCAATTATTTTAGAAGATAGCTTTAGTAGTTTTTCTTATTTTGTCTTTCTTTTTTCTCCTTCTTCTTGTCTAAACATCAACCTATTTTAATAAAATTTGGCACCTAACTAACTTTTGGACAAGGAGTAAAAGTATGTTCTCAATTTTGGTTACCAATATAACATAAAACAAGAATGTTTTACAAATTTATCCCACAGAACAATGGTTTTATAGGTATTTGACCGCATGAAATCTTATTATCATATATGAGCTTTCTTCTAATCAACTTTTCACTTAGCAACTGTGGCTAATTGCACCATTATTATTATACAGATATGGATATTTGGTCATGCAAAACTTTAGTTGCCACATATACATATACTTATTTCTTTGGAACTGCTGCTAGGAACGCCAATAATGCATAGCAACAATAATTTTTGTACTGATACATCCTATATAACAATGATTTATGGATATTACGAGGGGCGATCAATAAGGTGCAATAAAAATATTTTAACCATTGAATTGATGTTGCTTAACTAGTCAGGTGCATATATGAGATTAACTTATTTAAGCAGTTTCATTACATTTGCTATTTCACTGATGTCTGTATTTTGTATAAAAATAGCTCAATTGTACCATCTGAATGGAACCTACAAAAGAGAAGATAAGATTTTATATTTTTATGCATATGAAACTTGGCAAGAAAGCGAAGGATAACCATTGCGATTTATATGAAGTGTTTGGGGATGCATCTCCTTCATTTGAGATAGTTGTGTTCTGGATCTGAAATTTTTCTGATGGGAGGGACCCTCTGGAAGACAAAGAGCGCTCTGGAAGACCATGTTCATTCTTGACCAGGGACAAAGTGGCACGTGCTGAATCTATTTTAGCAGAACATCGCAGCATTACTTTCCGATTTCTTGCCTTAGAACTTACTATCAGCTATGGAAGTACATATACGCTCATCATGCATGAAAAATCGAAACGTTTCAAGAAGTGTGCCCGATGGATACCCCATATGCTGACTGCTGAGCAGCGTGAAGAACGTGTGCGAATTTGCCTGACTGGACTTGTTTGAACCAAATGGATCTAGACGGATATCTGATGTTGTTACAGAAGATGAATGCTGTATTTCTTTATTCACTACGAAGGACAAAGCTTCAAATATGGTCTGGGTTCTCAAGTCAGGTTTCCGCAGCAGAAAGCGAATGTTTACCATTTTCTTCAGTACACAAGGTATTGTTTCACTCGACATCATGCCAGAAGGTGCTACAATCAATGCTCAGTACTACACTAAAACAATTTTGCTCACATTCTAGATGAGCGATACAAAGCTTCAAAAACCTGACAAGATTTCAGAATTATTTTGCATCATGACAATGCTTCCTCCTGCAAAGCAGTGAAAACTACCAGCTATTAGGAACAGAGAAGAGTTCAGTTGCTTCCCCATCCACCTTACTCACCCGACCTTGTTCCTTCAAACTTCTAGCTCTTCCCGAAGATCAAATCTCAGATCTCTGGAAGACCTTTTTCTCATATCCAAGACATGACTTATGCGGTGCATTCACAGTTAAGGACAATACTTTGTTCGGCGTAAGCTGAATGCTTTCAGAAATGAAAAATGTGTATACAATTATGCCTAAAGTCAGAAGGAAAGTATGTACTTTGAGGGAATGTAAATGCTATTTTTGTAATATATATTTCCATTTTAAAATAAATTGTTTGGTTGCAAAAATTCTTGATCACCCCTATTAGACAACATGAATCGATATATGAAATGTCTTCTAATTAATTTTCCAATTAGTAACTGTTGTTAGACACATCAATATGGCATAGCAACAAACTCTCTTTTTTAAAGTTATTTGATCTCATGTCAACCTTAACTAGTACCACCACTTTTGGAAAGCAACCACTAATTATTTTTTGATTTACTACAAATAAATAGAAATTAAAGACCAAAAGGTCAAAAAGTGTATTATCCCAAACTCTAAAACAATAGATGTCATTTTTGGGTGTTAGCTTTCACTATATGAATGGTATTGCGTATTAAGACAAATGATATGTTAAAATATTAGGGCAAACAAAGTCAATAAATATCTAAAAATATACCTACTAAGAAGCAAAATTAAGAACATTGGACATCTAAAAGTAATTTTCACAAATAGCATTTTATAAAATTTGACTTTGTTAGCTCTAAAATTTTAAAATTTCATTTATATAAAACACAATACCATTCATATAGCAAAAGCTAACTTCCTTAAATGATTAAATTCATTTAGGGTTTGAGCTAACAACTTTTCGAGATTTCTGATCTTTAATCACTTAAAATTTGTATACCGTTATTAATGCTGCAGAAAACAAGGATAGCAACATTTTTCTGTAAAATGTCCCATTCAATAATAAATCATTTTCCAAAATGATCCATTATATAAAACGATGCATTATACAAAATAATACATTGTCTAAAAAGATACTTTAGCTATCCCGCGTTCCTTGAATTTGATTTTTTAGGGCACTTAAACATTATCATCATCATCAGTGCCGTCTCCTGTAGAGGTTGGCTGCCATGATCCACCACTTTTTTCTGCTTTGCGCCAGTCTCACTGCTTGACGATAATTTAGACCTTTACTTTCTTTGATATCGTCTATCCATCGTCTAGGTGGTCGACCTCTCTTTCGATTTCCTTCTAGCAATTGTCGTTGATGTCCTTCAGCTCT
>JAUYWI010072743.1:0-14164 GCA_034780595.1 Parotoplana pacifica | reverse complement strand
TAGAATAGTTCACTATCTTTATGTACTACACTAAAAACTTAAAACCACTGATTTTTCATAGAAATTTGATGAAAATAATATACAATCAAATTATCATAATACAAAAACGCAGTTTTTTATGACACACCTTATATAGAAGGATTAGAAGCAACACATCTGGTGAAAATATGCTGCCTTGACGGACTCCACGCTTTATCTGGATATATTTTGGTTATAATATTTATGCGTAGTCAATAAAACACACACACATATATTTATAGTTTTCTGGACCTCAATCATACCTAGTTATATCTAATGCGTAACATGACAGTTTTGATATTAGCATACTAAAAATATTTTTGTCGGTAAACTTGAAATTTCCAAAACACATCGAAAAGTAGTACATATCTTGACTGTTCAATGTGATATGAAGTAGAAGAGCAGATAAGATATTTTGTGTAAAACCAAACTAAGTTCAGAGTCCATATTAAATACATTCACATCATAATCTCTTAATTTCAATACAATTCTAACAAGCAACTATCAATTACAAAGATTACAAATAAACAATTAATCAGAAACCAACCGTTACAACTGAATTAATAAAAATGGAAGTGTTCTTCAATGGAAAGCGGCGAGCTCTAGTGACAGGAGCATCAAAAGGAATAGGACTGGGTATTGCATTAGCTTTGGAAAAGCATGAAGCACAAGTGATAGGAATTGCTAGGGACCCAACACCTTTGTTAGAAGCAGCCAAAGCCGAAGGATTGGAACAGCTTGTGAAGGCTACACGCTCAACAGTGGAGAAGCTTGGTGATATTGATTTGTTGGCCAACAATGCTGGCACAACTGAACCTCTGGGGCCCTTTGTAGAAGTAACCAGTGAAGGATATGATAGTCTGTTTGATCTCAATTTGAAAGTAGTTTTTAATATCTCAAGGTAAATTATTTTTAAAAAGTTTCTATTTATATGTATATTGCTATTTTAAAATATCGTTTAATAAAATAAAATGTGAACTATTTTCTTCAGATTATTGCCAAGAATTAAATTTTTCGTCAGGTCCCCGGATCGATAGTGCATATTTCATCTACAGCAAGTCAATAAGCTGTGATGGCTCTTTCTTTTTACACAGCTTCCAAAGCTGCCTTAGATGGACTCTGCAAATCAATGGCATTGGAATTGGGAAGTCATAAAATTCGTATCAATTGTGTTAATCCTACTTTGGTTTGGACTGATTTAACACGCCCAGTTTTCAAGGATCCAGCAAAGTTAGGTCAAATTATATCTTGTGAAATAGAAGTGGTTGCTGGCGCAGTTCTCTTTCTGTTGAGTGATGAAAGCAGTATGATAACCGGGACATGTCTGCCAATAGACGGTGGAAAGTGGGTTTCTTAAAGGAATCTTTTTATAGACTTAAGTTACGATTACATACTAGTAGATCTAGGACAATATAAAATTTATAATACTAGATGTAATTTATCACACATGAATCTAAAACTATTCAAATATAGTGCAGATTATTGTGTATATTGATATCAGCTGACTTTTGAATAAAAATGAAAATGAAATCATTTACTTTAATGAAAACAATACAACAAAGTAATTGCTTTATCAATTAAGGATGTGTTAAAGCCAACATGTTTCACTAACCAAAAATAGCATTTTCAAGACAATAGTGCCTATTTAAATTTCAGATACCAAATTAAAAGATTCAATTCTTTCATTTAGGTAATATTTAATTGTCATTTTACATTTTACTAATGCTAAATAATGTAGACGGTCTACTGCAATGGGTTGTTAATAAATGACACTATTGCCGAAAAATTGGTTATTTTATTTACTCGTTCATGATAAAAGGGTACCTACACTTTTAGAAATAAATAAAAAACGTCACTTCTGGTTTATTTCTATAGTGGGTGTTTTTAGAACCATTTCAGGAATAATTGAATTTTAGAAAAAAAAACATTAACGCGTCAGTGGACTTCAATTTATGAATTTGGATAACGTTATCATGTGTTGGATATGGAAATAGGGATGTTAAATATAAACAATTCCAATCAGGATTTCTTAATTTATTGGCAAATTAAATTTTACTTTTTACGTTAGGTATTCTAAAATTATTTTCATGGGCTCAAATTTGGAAATATAAGTTACATTTACGTTTTGTTCCAAAAACAAAAATATTGGGGAAAATGGCTCTAGGATTGCATCCTGAAACAAATATAGTTAAAAAACAGTAGTAATATATCTTGATTAATGACATGTTTGAGAATATAATTACCAAATATGACACCACAAATGATTATTATTTCAAAAGTGTACATTTAGTCCACATAGCTATGTCTTTTCATATATAAACTTTCATAAAGGAATATATTAATAGATTTAAGTACATACTATGTACAAGCTAGTGGATTTAGTACTATATAAAATCTATAATACTAGATGAATTTATCACACATGAATCTAAATATAGTGTATGTTATTTTGAATAAGAATGAAAATGAAATCATTTACGTTAATGAAAACAATACAACAAAGCTATTGCTTAATCAATTAAGAATGTGTTAAAGCCAACATGTTTCGCTAACCAAAGATAGCATTTTTCAAGACAAAGGTGTCCATATAAATTTCAGATACCAAATTTTAAGAATTAAGCATAACTAAGATGAAACGAGAGTTAAAACCTATTAAATTAATTTTTTTAAATGTTTTTCCGTCGTGGCAAAACTGGTACTTCTATTTCAAGTTCTGTTTGCTTCGTTTGAGTCTGCATCCAGAATAAATTAAATTGGTCTTCCGCACAAGTTTCTCCAGAGTAGTCACTGGCAACTGCCTGGTCCTCAGTTCGGTACTTTGGAAACTTTTACTAAGGTTGTCACTGTGAAGCAATTTAAGGTGGCCTAACATTAGTCCAAAAATTAAATTGAATGACTGCATCAGTGCTATTGTACCATTAATTCTAGCTCGCATTTCAGCTTCAGTTACATACTACATATAACGATCGATTGACTCCACAAGTGCATTAATGTATTGTAATTTTCTAAAACGCTTTTTATGCCTCAGCTCGAACAGTCCACCTAGCTGGGCACAAACTTGTATTCCAGGCGACCCGGATGACAGTTCCGCTTTCAATCTGACAAACATGGCACTTAATCTAGGCGACTTTGTGACAAACTTTGTTATTTCACGAGTAATAACTAAAGCATTATTAAGAATATCAATTCTACATATGGTGTCAGCACATGCCAAACTTAGGGAGTGTCCAAAGCAATGAAAAAACAATTTTTTTGGTTGTCAATCAGTTACTTGATTGGCCACACCGGTTTTATGCCCTTTCATTAACGAAGCACCATCATAGCACTGCCCTCTTACCTTTTTGAAGGTTAAGTTTAAGTGAAGAAACACATTTTGATAATGTTGAAGAGCGCTGTGGAATCAGTGGATTCTGTTGCATACAAACACAGAAAATCCTCATTAACCTCCAAATCATCTGATAGTCACCTCACACACAAAACAACTTGTTCAACCATAGAGACATCGGATGTTTCATCTACCATAATACTGTAAAATTGGGAATCACGTAAGTCATTTTGCAATGGTACGCAAAATGTTATGGATCATAAGTTTTAAAACTTCATTCTGGATGTCTTTGCAGATGTATTTATTGTTTTTTTTGGTTCAAATTCTGCAACATATTAGGATCGTCATCTGGGCGCAACAAATAGAGCTGATGAAAATTTGATTCATCATTATCATGCCCCCTAAAAGGAATAGCTTGCCGGCCTAGAAAGCGTATATTGCCCAACATTTGAGCTGATTTTTCTGTACTTCTGTATCCAATTTTTTGCAAATATTAGATGAGGATTTAGGTAAATTATGAACTGCTACAGCATCAATATGGTGTTAGACTTCCCATGCTAAAGGTAGCAGTTGCATTTTTCCATTGAGACTTTAGTAAAATAACAGAGTTGACAATAACTATTATTTACAAACAGTTGGATTTAAATTGTTGATTGGTGTGATTGCCCACTAATTTCTGTAATGATCTATATTAATTTTTCTTTATTTTTTGGTAAGTAGGTACCTATTAAATCTTTCTTTTTGTCGCTACTCTTCAAAATTTCTGGCGGGCCAATATCTACATACTTTATAATTTTACTTTAGCGAAGGGCGCATATTGCATTCAATGGACGCCGGCTGAAGCCAGAGTAGGGTTACCAGGGCTGCTCCGTCGCCCTTGATTATAATAATAGAAATATTGAGGAAGACCTCACAACGCTTATATGGAGGGCGCAAGACTGACTCCTTAACATGGATTAAGGCAACCATAGAAATCGTAGCGTTGGTTTTAGTATGAAACGTATAGATAATTTGGTCAATAATTAGCTATTCTATTTAGAGATTATTATTAATCCATATAAAATTGGTAACGTACAATAAAATAATTATTAAATAGGCACTTGGTGTTTTGCGAAAAGACCAATTACTTACCTAGCTTTTGAATTTATAAATGCTTTATGTAACTATTTTAATTATAACATAGCGGGCTCCTCATTCTACAACATTACTAAATAGGTGGTATTCACAATTGGTCTGCTAGAACTGTTTTTTATGTTTATGTATGTTTAATTGGACTCGCATGGCTTAAGAGATCAATTAAAAGTGGTTACCTCGCCAAACTGTACGCTACACCTTAACTAATACTACTTAGAGATGGTAATTATACCTACTAATTAAAGTGGTTCTAATGAAGTAGTGATTTGAATTTTTATTGTCTACTTGATCAAATACAGCCAAACCACCAGCCATCTCTAGCTGGTTGTTATATTGATGCAAATGATTGATCACTAATTTATATTTCATTTACAGTACAGAAAGATCAATTGTCAAGCCAAAGGAATCGTGTTTTTTTAAAACTGTGCTTTTGTGTACCTTTTGGGCTACTAATCGGTTGACGTCACACACATACGGGAATTTAGTCTGTTAACTCTGCGAGCAAACATAGCGAAGATATGTAACAAACGTTGCCGGTTTATATGTATGCTCTTTTGAATTAATAAATGTTAGGGGGGAACTCTGTAATTCTTCTACCACTATTTAGTAAAACCCAAACTACAGAATTGTGATATAATATGGAAAACAACATTTTTTCTTTCCTTTTCACTTAATGTCTATGAATAAAACCCAGAGAACATCATTGCAGTGCATTCTGTAAAAACAAACAAACTTTATCCTAAAGCTAGTCTTTGTGTGTCTTCTATGTTAAATAAACAGTGATCTAATGCTTTTTTTGTGTGTTGTACTCGGCGAAATGTTTACATCTTACGACAGAATACAACATTGTGTAGTCTAAAAGTTTGCAGACTTTAAGTATTATGTACTTGTGTTGTTTGAGTTTCCAAAATTAGCAATCATTTATTGAGTTCTGATAAATTTTCTAGGAATGCTTGTTGATGGTATGGTTCAAGGATTATCAAATCATACTTTTGCAGAAGAAGAGGACCATTCAGATGGTGAAAAGCATTGTAACATGAGTTTAATTGATATAAATTCACCTGCCCAAAAAAACAATGATGTCAATGAAATATCTCAGAACAATTTGAGTAATCTAGAAAATTTGATTGAAAATAAAGAAGATATTGAGAATGGAAGAGAAAATGTTATTGAGGCTAAAGGTGATAGTACTAACATGGAAGATTCAAATGAGGATAAGGACAATATTGACAATGACGATGACGAAGAAGGTGGCGACGAAGATGAAGCGATGGAGAACCCAGAAACGGATGATCGATGCCAAATGCTACTCATGACTAAGGAGCGGGAAGTGTTATCCTACCGCAGTGGTGAACGCATTCGCGTACTCGATGTGGTCACCAAACGCGAGGACCTGCACGTCATCCACCGCACCGTGCTGAACAGTCGCAACCAGCAGCTGCGTCATGACGAGTTTGACGGCCGACGCAAATCCTGCCGTCGATCGCTGCGAATTCTCAAATCTGGCCGTGTCAGCTTCCAGTGGGATCTGAGTCACTGGGGCGAGGTAGTGCGCGAAAGACTGCTGAGTATACGCGAGCTTGCTATTCAACCTCACGACTACAACAAGTGGGCGCGTACAACGCAAGTGCTTCCCAGCGGTTCAACGAGGACGTTGTTATCACAGCCCCCCAAACTGCAACCACTAAGTTCCACAGCAAAAGTACAACCGGTAAACAACAGCTCTACATTGGATGGTCACTCTTCCATTAGTCTTATCCAACCGAATTCATTTGGTTGCCCCCCACCTAAGGGCGGTGACAGTTGGGTTCTACCGGTACTTGATAGAATTGACTCATCCACAGAACAGCAGTGTTCCAATAAAAAAGAATCTCAAACGCCAAAGCCTACTTCTTCCACAACTTCGCTTGCACTTTCCCCTGAACTATATCACTTACTATCATCACCATGTTCAAATTCCGACCTAACTTTGCCAGGTGTGACTAACAGTAGGAGTGGTTGTTTGGAAAATACTAAATTCCTAACTGTTACTTCGGTTGACACTTCCCAAGTGCGAACACCTAATCAGTCCAGTACTTTACATTGTACTGGTGACAATATCCCAACTCAGTTGTCGACATCAGTACAGCGAAACAGCACTCTACTCAATCTATCCACTGCCGCTGATTCGGCTGCTTATCCTCTATCAATAATTGCTTCGAAGCAACAAGTCTATGCAGAGCGTTTAACAGATGCTCTCGATTTCGGTATCAATGTAAGCATCCCTAACCCGAAGACGAACGGCAGGCGATTGGATTTGACCGTTTGTGGTGCGTCGTCGTCGTCGCCAACAGTGACCAATTCCTCTCCCCCGCCACCAAGTGTCCCATCCAGTGCAACTGCTGGAGCCCCCAATATCATCGCCACAACACAGCATAAAAAGTTTAAGAAATCATCTTCATCAAGTCACCAACCACAACAGGCACAGCAGCAGACACTTGAACTAAGTGCATCAGAGTGCACCAAGGATCACAGTGATTCGGCAAAAGCATCCACCAAAAGTGCAATTGTTACCAAACGCGCGGCGGTGTCCGTTACTCCAGGAATCTGTAAATCTAAATCGTCGTTGGATCTTCATCAGCGAGGATTGACTAAAAACTCTGGCACTAGGATGTTTCAAATTGGAAATAGTATTATTGCTGGTCCTCTGAACGACAACCAGTTGAATAAGCAGCAGATTGGGTCCAATATTCCACAGTGCCTTGTACTTTTGAACACTCTCGCAGCCGCTAATAAATGAAGTCAGTGGAAGCTTAATGGAGATCTTATGCCATGCACTAAGGACGTGACTGATGAAAATCAGAACACAAATTCATTATATTGAAAACATAGAGATCGAAGTTTTATTTTTATTTTTTGAAAAAACATGTAAAACTAAAAAGTTATCAATAATTATTGATAACTTTTTAGTTTTACGTGTTTTCTCAAAAAATAAAATGAAAACCCCAATCTTGCTTTTGTAGAAAATTGAAAGTGCTTATAATTACTTTCAATTTTCTACAGAAGCAAGCTGTAAGTTTAAGGCCAACTAGTCACTTGAAATGATTGACGCATAGTTCAGGAAATCTGTTTTATAAAGTTTAGGTGAAATATCTCATGTGATCTTGCAGTGGACCATTTCAAAGGCCAAAAACATCAATTGAATAATTTTTATCTATCACTAAATAGAACAATTGATTTAAACTTCATAGTTTTGGCCTTTAGAGATGGCCCAATTTCTAGTGTCTTTTGAGATCTTCATTGGTATTCCATAAAACAAGTTTCCTGAACCGTCTCTCATTTATTGTTTCACATTTCAAGACAGTCGGTTGATTGGATCCTGAGATATACGTACAATAATCAATCTAAACCAAAGATTTTGAATAAAATCAACAATTTTTATCTAAACCCATTGGTCTATCAGTATATAAATCCTTTCCACTAGTTTGAGGTGGAAATGCTCTTATATTTTATGACATAAATTGAGAAGGAAATCCTGCCAATATCGTCCATCATTAAGGAGGACACAATGGCAATACTGTCCATAAAAAATATTTAAAGAATTTTACTATCAAAACTCATATTAAGAAAAGTTTTTAATTCAAAATACTTAGTACCAAATTATTGACATCTATAATAAGAGGTTTAAGCTCCAGTAAATATTATTTTGTAATTATGATATATCAAATCTGATGAAGACTAAAGAAATGTTGTTATTACCTACATCATGTTAGCATTTTTATAAAAATGAATTTGTGCAAAATTATTTCATTTTGTTGGATTCATAGCTGCTTTTGTTAATTTATCAGTGCAGAAATGTCTTTGCTAAATTATCCTTTCGTAGGTACTAGCTAATAGGTATCAAAGTTGGACCATTTCGGAGTATTTGCCAAGTATTTATGAATAAGACAGCAGACCCACACCCAATAAATAATTCCATTTTTTTAAATTATTGAATAAAGATTTCCAAACAAGTTTTAAAAGACGATTTTTGTGCAATGTTTCGCTCTCTTTAAATTAGATATACTGCATCATCAGGCAAGAAGTAAATTTAACAAATGCAATAAGATTATTGTCCGATGATCCCATGAGTTTAAATATTGCCTGAAATGAAACAAATGATTTCTGAAGTCTTCAATAAATTGAAAACCGTGATTTTTTCATTATTGAAAATCTAATACAAAGACTTTTTATAGGTACTCGCAGTTTTTCGAGTTTAATTCCACACATATATGTAATCTTGTTTTCAAAACGTACAATTAATGTAGCATTTTTACTAGGTACCTGGATATGGTTCTTATACCTATTGTATATATTTTCTGCTGATCAGTATTAATAAACTATTGTAAAGAAATATTATTTTGAATAGTCATCACAAACTTTTATATTCGAATACTTTTAATCCAAAATTTTCTTTCTGTAGGTTGCCTAATACCTATAGAAATCATTCACAAATATTTTGTCTGAAGAAGTAGGTACTATTTGCAAAATATCAGAATATAAAATACCTATATGTACATTTTAAATATTTTTACAAAGATTGTGTATACAGCTAACTGGTGATTTTTATATACAAAAAATCTTTGGTTTTTAACCCCAATACTCTTTGATTTTGTAGAATCTTTTTTTACAGAACCAAACTGTTTTCCAGAAAAACCTTTATCCTGATTGTTATCAAATTACATAGATTTTATACAATTTTCAAAGTAGGTGCCAATATCAATTTTTTAAATTGTTGAATTAGAGTTTAATTTAACAGTATGTTTCAGCAAACAATAAATAATTCCACATCTTAGAGAGCATATCACTAGGGTGAATCGTTTTTGAAAATTTGAAACGGTGAAAATCTGTTTATATTGTGGTATAAATTCTATGTAATACAAATAGAATGAAAAATGATGAAAATTACCTACTTATAATGATTTCTCTTTCTATTTTCTCATTTGGGTTTAGGCACTGATTTCTTCAATAATAATATTATTAAAAATTAGAATATGCATGACTATTTGAATTTTAAAACTTTGAAAAATAAATATTTCATATAAAACTCTATAAAATTTGATATAAAAGAACACGATTATTTTTTTCAGTAAAAAAGTAATTAGTATAAAACTGAAAACAAATTTGATAAAAAGTATGGTTACTAAATGCACAAAATAAATAACAAAACACATCATAAATCTATAATTTATACAAATGAAAGCAGAAGTTTATAAAAAGATATCTATTACAAAATCTAGCTACATAATTATTATTTTAATTTGTAGCTTCTAAAAAATAAATAGTATAATTTACTGTATAAAATGGTAACAAAAGAAACAAATTTACATAAATTTTGAATTTTTGTAATTAAAATTCTAACTACTTTTTAGCGACACTATACATAAATTCATGAAATAAACACGGAATGGGTACTCTATGTATTGTTACTCTATGGGTATTGTTTTATAAAAATGAAGTTGAGTTTGAAAAATATCTTTTTTATAAACTTAAACAAGTCACACATGCGTTCTCGAGAAGCAAAATCTGAGGACAGCACCTATGGTCAATGTAGTTTTAGACAAAAAGATAAAAATACAAAAAACAAAGTATGAATTGATATGGTAATGAATGATAAAAGCGCAAAAAATAAAAAAACAATGGTTTTGTATGAACCAAAATAGTTAATGGAAATGAATGATCAAAGCGCAAAAAGTACAGAAACAAGGTTTTGTAGGAACCAAATTATTTTTTGAAATGTAAAAGTAAACTACAAACAGACAACCCAATGTATACACATACAACAATTTTTTTCATGCTGGATAACCCTATGAAGATTGTACAAGGTGAAATGAAATATTATTCTATAATTAAAGTGGGAAACTCTTTCAGGCAATTGATTAGGGATAAGCGGCTTATGCTAGGTTTCCCGTTGCCATAAGAAACGCCTATTAAGTAGGTCACTAATCTATCACTGTAACAACTATTGGACGTTAAATAAAGTATTATAATCGTCTAGTGGGCAATTTATTTTGTGTGAGAATACACTTTTTGATATTTGAACATGTTACTTTCAAAATACCTTTGACATCAAAATACCAATCGAATATCATATTGAAAATTCAAACCCAATCATTTTGGGATAGATTAAAATTAACGTTAAAAGTATTCAATAAGACATACCTAAATAAAAAAACAAAACGCTGTACTACTTATAAGTAGTTGCGAAAATCGACCCTTACATTCTTCATAAATACCCGTAAATTAAAATAAATTATGTTTGAACCGGCTGGTGCCAAGAATCCCATACCAAGAATAGTACATCGTCAGACGCTGATGGAACATTGAGGGGCACGAAACTAGTAGGAGAGTGGGTAGCGCGCTGAACTACGGATCGGGAGGTACCAGGTTCGAGCCCCGGTCGTGACTCACTTTAAGTTACTTGGTGGACAGGGGGTCCCGAAAGTGCTCAGTGACTGGACAACCCCCCTCCAACCCGATGATCATGGTCAAAGTGCCCCCAGGAGAACCTGTCTTAGCTTAATGATTAATATGTGCTGCCTCCCATGGTGATCGCGCGCTACTGATACTACTAGAAAGTAGTGTTTGCGAATTGGCGTATAATTAGCGGATCACAGTTAAAAGCGCTCTTAGACACTGTGATGACGTCACTCCATGTTGCAACAGCTGATTCGAAGCACGCCAGACAACATCAACAACAAGAGTCAAGTGAATATTCTGGACAGAGTGATAGTACAAAGTCAATTTTAAAATTAATCTATCCAGTTTGCTATGGATTGTCTATCAAACTGGTCACTTCATTTGGCAAAATGTCAAGTTAGTAGAGAATGACTTACTTTGGTGTATGCCAGCTGCATATCCAAAAGGGAATCAGAATCATTATCCTTGTCTTTAGGAGGCAAATCACTACCAATGCACAAATGGTCGCCATCTTTCTTATGGTCAGACTGTATTCGGTCATCATCTTTATGTTGTTTCTTTGAAGCTGCAATTTTGGCGAGACCCGACTTCTTTTTCATCTTTTTGGTGGAAACCAGGGAAGAAGGATTGGCACAATCATCTCTGGGTGATGCAGATGAAGAACTCTTGTCGGCAGTATCAGGGCCTAGCAGAATATCTTCTTTAGTGACCAGCGAAGTCGCATTTTCTTCTTCATCATTATTATTATCCATTAATCTAGAAATAAAAATGTTTCAACACCAAATATAGGATTATAGCCAAGCCAAGAAAAAAACATTTCCAAGATTTTATGATATTATAATGTTCCAATTTCTACATCGTAAATGCAATGTTCATTTTGAAATATTATTATTCCATTAATTGTATAATCAAATTCAATGCAACACATTCAAATGTTTACCTGATTTACTTTGTTGTTGATCAAATTTATGGACTAAAAGCCAAAAGTTGGGCCAGTTTGATCAGTCATTCAACAGCAAAATGTATTTTATATTGTATTTTGAGCTTCATATGATCAATGTTATTGATTAATTATTCACTCTATGGCTTTTTCGCAAGGTGCAGCTAATGTTAGTATCTATATGAGAAGCTGTTTGAAACAACAAAGGCTAGATGAACAATTTTAGGTATCTGTGTCAATCGACACTTTAATTGGTTACCTGCAATTCTCAAGTTATTTGGATTGTAGAATAGATGTGATTCTTTTTAAATAAAATAATTAGCAACATATAAATTATTCAGACTTGCAATGTTTATTCTGAGAAATAGAAGTCTTTTCAATAATTTTATCATTTTAAGACCATAAAAACTAAATCTTAAAATCATAGCAATGTGACCATGTAATCCAGCCCTTGTAGAACACTAGACATTAGAGGATTTCATATTAAGGATCCATTTATGAGGATGAATAGTGAGTGCTATTTATCTGCATTCAAGGTTATCTACACAAAAACAAACTCATGACATACATTTTTAATCTTTAGGGATTTTAAAATGAGTATTGAGAGACTCTAAATGTTGTCTATCCACCAATTCCACCTAACATCTCAGTGCTCAGTTTTAGACAAAGAACATCAACATCATCCTCATCATCATCATCATCCTCATCATCATCATCATCATCATCATCATCGACATCATCATCATCAGGTTTCCAAGCCATGGAGATCATGGTTTTCCACACATTTCTATCCATAGTCTGTGCTATCACCTCACATCTTCTCTCTTTTCGGAATGAATCCACTGTCTCAGACTACTAATAAAGTTCTCACAAGGATGGCTTCTACCCCTTTTACCAAGAACACTGCCAGTCACAACCAATGACCAATGTCTCAATTCCACCTTTTCTCATGCCATGTCCAAAAATCCAGCTTGTCTTTTTCTAATAGTATGAATCAGTTATCTCTTTGTTCCTGCACTCTGTAAAACACTTTCATTTATCTCATGTGCAATACCTGGCACCTAAAGTAAGTACCTGAAAAACCACATTTCTGCAGTTTCCAAATGGCCAACATCAGAATTAATCATTGATAAAAAATATCTAAACTAGAAAACCCATAAAACACAAATATTCTAGATCATTTAAAACGTATCTTATTAAGTTTTACAAAAAATTTATAGCTTTTTTATAAAGCACATGTTCTTTGTAAATCTTTTAAATTTGTAAGTATAGAATGATAAAAACAATACACTAATAGAAAATAATATTCTGATATTTTTAAAATTTATAAATTACATTATTTGTAGACAGGGTGTCAACTAGAAAACCAGTAAATTTCATTCAGTAGAACTAGAAAACCAGAAAAATTCAAAATGCAATTCAAAGTGCAACAAGAACTTGGGTGTCACATTTATGTTGGTGTCATACAACTATTGGATGGCATTTTGAACATTTGTTATGAAAATACTTTTTTATTTGTATATCAAATCTAAATCTTGTAATTATTATTTAGTATATATATGTTTTCTAGTGGGCACCCTGTAGTAGTAGATATTTAAAATAAAACAAAAGCATTAGCTTGTGCATTAGTTTTGACATTTTCAAAATAAAATAATGATTATTCACAGTATGGGAATCAAAATGTATTTCAAACTGTGTGCAGGATAATGTTTGGTTATAACATATTTTATGGCTTTACTGATTCATTTCACTATTTGGAACAAAAACAAACTTCTATTTGCTTTAATGAATGTACAACTAAAAAAATATTTAAAGAAAACTATAGCAGATCATCCCAAGGACTTTAGCACATTTACAGAACACTACCAGTTTCACCCTTGTTAGGGATCATCAGGTGAACATAGGAACTAGTACTTAAAAATAGCAAAAACATAGGATCTCTAGAGATTCTAATTTCAGATCTGCAATTATTGCCAATTTTCAACACTTTAATGTTGAATGATACTGAATAAATAAAATATAATAGTTATAGCAAATCAGTTATTTATCTTAGCAAGCCAGATACTAAAAAAAACTGGATGTACCAGAAAGTTATATAGACAATGAAACAACTTTTTGTATTGTTAGACTTGCTAATATAGTTAGCTCATATGCTATAAACATTATACCTACAAATAGTCAAAAGTTTCTATTCTATTTTATAGTGTTCTGCCAAATTAGTTATTAGGCAGTTTCAATTCTATGGCATCCACTTTCTCCATCCTTCTCGGTTTGCTGCCTGGTCCTTCAATTCTCTATAGGTGTTTGGT
>JAUYWI010072732.1:0-14164 GCA_034780595.1 Parotoplana pacifica | reverse complement strand
AGACCCAAGAAATCATTCTGGAAAGGAATCATTGAATTAACACAAAGAGACACGATTGAAATTCTGAATCGTGCTCGAAATCGTCAAGTATGGAGAAGGACCATCGCAGAAGTCATCAGGGGTCGTACTCGACTCGACGGTACAAGGTAAGTATGTATACAGTAATCACTTGCCTTGAAAAACATAGTGTCAAAAGCTTGACAATAAACTTTTTCTCCAGCTGTTTCATTTGTGTTATTCTATTATTTTTATACATTACAATGGTTAGAGCCAATGTTCCAACATTGCAACACATTCTGGAGAATGTAATAGTGATAAATTTTATTTTTCATGAAAATGTCTTAATTGGGTGCCGCCAACTTAGAATTATATAAAATTTCATCTAGCGGCTCTAAATCGGTATGAAGATAGTAGATTGTTAGAATTTTTAGGATTTCAAGTGAAATATTCTTCATTTTAATAACATTTTAAAAAATGCTAAAAACAGATACTCAAAATGTACTTCAATTTTTAAAAATTTTCTGGAAGGACTGCCGACCCCCACAAATACTTTCTTATTTGCCATGATACCCCCCCCCCCAATCTAATGTCATGCCGTCCCGATTTCATATCGAGAAGAATATTGATTATCGATTTATTAAGTTATAATATCTTTTGGTAGACTTCTAGAGGGGGCAGCCAATTTTCAAATTGCTCGAATTTACCAAATTCTCGATCTTTTATTGTGGCCTGTTGTGTTGTGTTAAACGTTTTGATTTGATCTCCTCCAGGAAAGCCTTCTAACACGGTTTTTAAATTTGCATCTTCAACGGAATAGTGCATCAATGCCAAATTTCAAACAAAATTTCAAAAAATTCTAGGGCGGGCTGTCAAAATATTTTTTTGCATTAAAACTGTTTTGATTATTTAATAAAAAGTCAATGTTATTTTTCAAAAATAATAATTTTTCAGTTACAGAAACTTTAAATTTACCGTTTTTAAGTTAAAAAAGTCTTTTTTTTCAGATATTAACTTTATTCAGTTATTTTTTGTTTTTAAAAATGAATTGATTGAATTACTTTAACTAAATTAGAAGCAGGCTTCAATTTTTGTTATTTTTATTTTTACCTTAATTTCCTGGATTTTACCTTCTAATTTCCTTGATTTCCTTTCCAAGTTTTGCCAAGCGCTTCTAAGAGTTTGAAGGTTCTGACAGAACTTGGAAAGAAATTAAATTTTGACATTTTGAAACAGGAAGGAACTCTATCCCCAAATAACGATCAGAAAGTATTTAAATATTTTATTGAAGAACAAATATCAACAGACCATTGTCTTATGTAAAAAAAGATTCAGTGACTAAAAGTTGTACTAACGGTGAATTTTTAATATTTCTAGTTCAAATTTTAAACTTCCAAGTTACTTACACCCCCACCCCTCTTATTTAGTATAGGCTGACTCCAATGTCAATGTCATAATGGTCTTTTTAGAAGAGGATTATCCAATTATATAAAACAAATTGATTTTGGTACAACTGGAAACCAAATGTGATGCTACATGAATATGAAATTTAGAAAAATCGAATATTATGACTTTCTTTTTCGGTAGAGGATGTTTTTATTAATCTTGTTTGATGATCAAATTGTATGTCGTCAGTATGGGCTCCATCCCCAACCTCCTCTCCCGTAAAACACCATCTCAAAGAGCGTATATCTGGTTGCCACAAAAAAGCAGTATTTGATAAATTTCAAACACGCCCCCTGAAGAGGACCAATGCTGTCCTCGTTCAGTGTAAACATTTAATCAATATCTCTGAATGTTATTAGTTGTTCAATATATTTTCAGATTATTCAACAGATCATCATGTTTGAACTTATGGCATATTTGAGTGCCTTTGGAATTCATTGAAAAATTATTTTAAATATTTCTTGAAAACTTCGCAATATGTACATGATATGTTATAATTATTGCATATCCTTCAAGTAACATTGAAAATTATTTTTCAATCAAGCCCATAGGCGCTCAAATATGCACATATTGCTGACACAATACAATGTTTTAACGATTTTTTTAAGAAATAAAAATATTTTATAAAATAAATTTATTTCATTGAAAGCAAACTGTTCTACATTTGTTGTATACGTATTAGATGCTTTCCCGTATAAACGGTGTTTTTTTTATTCAAAATGTATTGTTATGTACATAAAAGTCACACTTAGAGGCCAATGCTATCTTGTAGGTGATCTTCCAGCTTTCGTAAATCCTTTTACATCATTTGTTTGGTGAAAGTTGGCAACTGTTGTAAAAATACATCAACATCATCTGCATCAGCAAAATTTGTCGCTCGGAAAAATAAATTGATCGCAAAGGTTAGTATCTGCTTGTTTTATCACCTCACATTTGACTGTTCAATGTAATCACATGGGCCTTGGAGGTATGGGATTTGGCGTTGTCCTGCACAAGACACATGTTTTGAGGCAAATTAGAGTTGGGATGTGTGTGAAATTTATCAGTCATTCTTCTACCACTATCGTTAATTATAATATATCGATTGTCAAAGTCATAGATTTGGTTATACCTACGAGTATATGTATATTTTGTTCATCATGAAGTAAATTAATAAATCTACGACATAACATTTTAGATTTCGCAAAAAACTCCGTTTTTACAGGACACCCTATCATATGCTAATGTACAATATAGCTACATTTATGTATATACTAATATATAGATAGGTATAAAAATATGACTATATACATTTTAAATGTCGGTACTTTTTGTCTGGCTTTGTACTAAAAGCCAGACCTGAACTGATCATGGACTATATCAAAATTGAACAACTAAACAATTCAGAGTTTTATGTAGCTATAGTTCTAAAAAATATTTTGTTTCATTTTTATGTTTAGTCAAGCAATTAACCATATCCTTGACAAGTTAATTTAGTCAAAAAGAAATAGGAAAATCGATAATTAGAAGTTCTTTAAACCTAGATTTTAGAATTTATTTAATTTGGTATAAATCTACACAACTTATATTTTCCACGAACAGATTAGGCTGGAATTTGGTACACATGCACGCATCTTGGAAAATTTATCAATAAATTTAACTGTAAAAAAGCGGGTAAAAACTCTATACAATTATCTAATTTTGAAATAATAATACAAAACTGTAAAATATCGACAAATTTGTTATCTGATTTTATCGATACTTTTGCATTGATTGTTTCTTGGACCCAAAACAAAATTATTAAGAATAATTTCAAATGCTTTTACTGTAAGTATTAGACAATGAAAGTCACAAAATCTCAGCCTAATTTCTGAAAAATTAGATTAAACTTGGGGATATTTAAAATCTGATGTCTGGTACAGACTATAACTCATAGTGATCGTTTACATGAAGTGTCCCAAAGATACTTAATATCTTTGGTCTGCCCAGAAAATGTTTTAAAGAAAATACATATAATGCGAAAACTTGCAAGAAATTTTCATGTCAATGTAAAAAGGCATTTGCAAGCTATGCTTGAAAAAGATATTCATTTTCATGGATCAATTAAGGACTATTTGCAACAATTTTGTCTACAAATACAACTATTCTAATAATTTTCCAAAAGCTATCAGATGTAACACTGACAATTAGAACAATTAACCAGTCATTTGTCAATCAAATGACTATGACCTAATATAAAACCTAATATGCCTATAATTCCAGTAAGTTTTTAAGTATGTCCTATGTTTCCTAACAGAACTAAAACAACATACATAGCTTTTTATATTTCACTGTGCAGTTTGGTTTTGTATCTACTTTTCACTAACAGAAGCAAATTAGCATTATTCCTCTAACAGAATTAATATTGTTGATATAAAAGAAGCAGTTGGAAACCACAAACGTATGAAAATTTTACAAATATGGATTTTAACTTATATTCGAGCAAAATACTATAGAATAAATAATAAAAATTTGCGCTAAACATTATCATAACAAAAGTAAGTGTTTATATACATATATATTACTAACATGATCTTAAGAAATAAGCAGACTTCAAATAACATATGTATATCTGACTACATTAAAATAAATACTCCAGTACGGTAGTTATATTCATAAATTTATGAAGTGCAAATTATGTGTGTAGGTCAAGGACTACTAAACCCTTGGTGTAGGTATATTTACATTTTTCAAAGCGTTTCAAAACCAAAAAAATGTATCAAAATATTGTTGCTCAAATAATGTCGATATTAACAAATTATCTTATTCGCATAACAATAGATATTTTATAAAATCATGAAATAAATAGTAAATATGAAAATATCAGGTATATAGGTACTATAACAAGGGACTGTCAACTCAAGGTTTTCTGTGCCACTAACTTAAGGCTGGTTTGTTAAAGGCCAATTTTTTATATCTCTAAAACAACTGAATTAATTCTTTGAAATTTGGAACATTGATTTGAACTTATAAGAGAAGCATATATTTAACATTTCAAAATCAAGTGACCTTTCGTTTGGATCAGCTCAAAGGGTCAAAAACATCAATTTTGAATGGACTAGAACTGAACAAAAATTGATATTCAAATTATTCATATGTTATTTAGCTCAATTGTATCATTGACGTTAATATTTTTAAAAACAAAAAAAGAAATTTTGTAAATAGCTATTTTTGTTGCTGAGATATTTAATATTATTGAATTTTCAATAGTTAAAGTAAACACACTATTGAAAGATCAATAATTTCTTAGCAACAAAATAGATATTTACAAAATTCTTTTTTGTTTAAAAAATATTAATATCAGTGATATAATTTTAATTTTTTTATTTATATCTATCATAAATGCTGAGTTTTAAGCCTAAATATGAAAAATCAATAAATGTCGGCTAATACTAGTTCGATCAAATTTGAGGAGATCAAACATAGTGTCATAATTGAATCATTGAATTATTGTATATTTCTAGTCCATTTAAAATTGATGTTTTCGGCCCTTTGAGCTGATTCAAACCAAAGTCACGTGACCTATGGCCTTGAAATTTTAAATATATGTTTCTCTTAATAGTTCAAATCAATAATTCAAATTTCAAAACAATTAGTTCAGTAGTTTCAGAGATATGAAAAATGCCTTTTAAAACATAGCCTAGAGTTAGATGTCACACAAAAGTATAGAGTCAACAGTCCTTTGTTATTGTTTCCCGGAAAATATATATAAAAATGACATCATTATTAATAAATTATTCATATAATAAATATTATGTTTAGCATTTGCAAAAGGTCGTCTCAAAAATTTTTTTGTAAATAAATAAATTGCACTAAAGTCTAACTAAAAATTTTTTTGCGTGTAGGTATATTTTGTTCAAGCTGACAATTTCTCCATAGACAAATAGATTATCTGTTTGTTGTTACCCAAAAAACAGCAGCGCAATCTAAATATCTAATTATTTTATAATTCTGACACAATGTTTATTGGTAGATGTTAAAAATGAATTTTCTATAATTGAAGTATTTAAATTGCAACAATTTTATGTAGGTAGCTATGATTTTAAAATGTGATTAATTGCTGTTTACCACCCTTATCACGACTTTTTTTTTAACAATACGCATTTTGTACAATTTTTATTTATGAATTTTAAATATAATTATGTTAGGAAATAATTGATGTACGATATTTTCTTTATACAACTATTTTGTACTATAAACTCAGAAAAAAAACTATTTGAAAGTTATATTATATCAAGATGCGATTGTAGTGGTTGCAGAAATTCATGCTTAAACATTGTTTCTGTCATTCGCAAGAAATGAACTGAACTCACGGCTTCTTTCTCCATCTCTTCATGTGAAAATCGTGCTGATGTTATGAAAACTTCTGCTTCATTCTGACGAACTCCAGCAATAAAATTTACAGCAACTGGGTTTCTAGCCATTGTTAACCAATCAAAAATTCTATATTCTATCCATAATTGTTGGTCTGGAGAATAGTTCTTGTTAACCTCATGACGTATTCCAGATATGGTCTTAGCTGGAGTACATTGACAAGCATAATTGACATAAATACCAGACAATTGAGAAGTTGTATTGTGTAAAAGACATAAATCACAGATATCACGAAGGCGAGCAGCATCTAATAGGGCACTTGTTATACATACAGTGAACCGGTTATCAGAGAGCCAGAAATTCAACAGTGACTTCCACATGCGATAAACAAAAGAATGAGTGGGTCGAACACAAGGTGTTACAATAGTTTCTATATACGAATTCAACGTCTTGCCAGTCCACTTAAAATGAATTAAAAACAAATGTCCATACATTTTAATGAAATAATATAAATTCTATATATTCAATTTGTTGCAGATAAATTTTATTTTATTTGTTGTATTATTAGCATCTTTGCTAACTTGAATTCAAATTCGCTTAGGAAACAACATTTAGACTTGCTAGTTTAACTAGACAGTATTCAGATTGAAAAGCGTACATGAAATCTTTAGATCACTAAGTCATCACATCTATATGACCTGTGTTTGGTTATGTACTGAAGATAAAATATACTTACAAGGCCTTTTAAGTGTTCCTTTTCTATTGGAGTTACAAAATCTTCATTTGGGAAAATAATTTTTGATTTTCCATTAGTATCTTCAATAGCCATTAATTGCATAATTTCTTCTTGTTCTATTTTTTCAGAATCTGTTTCATCAAACCCATGATAACGTCTTAACAAATTTATAAAATTACGTTTAAACCACAGATGTGCCGTCTCACCCTCAATTTCTAATAGTCCACGAGTTATATTTACCTGCAAGTAATTAATAGGATTTTTTTTTAAATATAATAAAATATTTTCAAAAATGTTTCTAATTTTTTTTAAATTATGAGTAATTGATCCCAAAAATTAAGGGAAATCAGTTATAAATAAATGATTTATAAACAGATCTAAAGAAATAATAATTTGAACTTAATACATAGTAGAAAAGTACAAATAATACTCACAACTATCATTATGTCGTCTACTAAAAGAAAAACCTTTTCATCTCTAGTAGAAATTTCAGAAAAAGAATGATAGTTAAAGTGTTTTGTTGGATAATTGTCTTTGTGCCTTAATATTCTCATCCAGAATATTGACAGAGTCATGCAATTTCGCTGAGTGACAGGCAAAATGCCAATATAGTTTTTCTTGACAGATAGTTTTATTTTTTCCACAGTCTTTCTTTCAACAAAATTTGATATGTACTTTTCCAAATAAGAATAATCTATTTCAAGCCACACTAAAAAATAAAAAAAATATTAATAACTTAAGTATGCAAATATTTATATAAAATTAATTAGAGTGTATTGTAAACAGATATATATAAGTGGAATTATTTTTTTATCAAGAATTCATCTTCAGAGTTTTTAAATCAATTAGAAAATTAAAAATGCAAAGGGATATTAACTAATTTTCTATGTTTGATACAATTTTTACTATAATTTATTTCAAACACCTTTTTAAAACAAAATTAAAATATTTTTTGAATCTAAAACTTAAGTTGTCATACCTTGTTACTAATTTTAATTAACTTCAATCATTTTAGAACTGTCAACTTCCTTGCCTTTATCTTCTTTATATATTCAGATATACATATTATAGTGTGTTTATGCATTATCCCAATTGTTAAATAAATCATTTAATTTTTTTTAATGAGTGTATTATATTCAACATTTCTTTACCAGACACTATCGTAGCTCACCTTTTTATCAAGACAACAAGAAAACCAGTCCAGTATTAACTCAATTTCAAAGGCATTTGGAAGAAAATTTTACAATAATGACATTTTTAGAAAAAATTTGACAAATAACTCTAAAATAGACACTTTTGATAAAATTGTTACAAAATTTGATTTTATAAATATTTTAACCAACAAAATAGTTCATACGATATTTCTATATCTTGAATACCACCATTTCTATTACTATATAACAACTACATTTTTATTTTCTTAAACAAAGGTAGATCAGGAATGTACTAGACAGTATGTCTCTGAGGTACTAGATTAAGTATATTGAACTACTTATAAGTAATTTTGTTGATTAAGAATAAATTAGTATATAAATATACATTCTACAATTTTTAAAATTGAATATTTGGATTTTTTTAGTGTCTAACATTAAAAATAATCAATCAGCTGGTAGCAAAATATAACAAATCAATGATACAGTTTCCCATTACAAAGTAACACTTCTTCCAGTTATTTATAAAACCTGTTCACTACATTAAAAAAAATCAAAGTTACTAAATTTTTTATAGGAATATTTTTTGTTATTGATTTAAATATTATTCAGTATCTAGTTTTCATATTCTGAAACACTCCATCCCCCCACAGTCATATCTAAAAAACATAGGCTGGTGTCATGGGGCACATATTACCCTCCTAGGTTTTCATACTTCCTGTAATTGATTGGGATTAATTTTGGTACACAGGTACCTTGGAAGTATTCATTGATAAATCAATATGGAAGGGCAAGCTAGGGCCAATGACGTCATCAAGTTAAAAAATTAAAGTTTGTCCAATTGAATACAAATTTGGTGTGTAGATCCACTAGGAATTGATTGTTAAAATTGTTTAACAATTGTTTGACCAAAATACGATATTTAAGCAAAAATCCTTAATTGGTTTTAAAGTCTACACAAAACATTCTATTTTTATAAATCCTGAAATTTACGATGCACAAGAAACCTAAAATAAAGTATTGTAGTTCCTGAGTCATGATGATTACTAGTTCAGGGCAAGTGTGTGATTTTTTAATAAAATGTTTTATAATGCCAGTTAGCCATCCGAAATAGTTTGTAATATAGCTGTATTATTATTATTATGCTAATTGAATGTATAATACAAAACGTAGCCATAGGATGAATTTTATATATTTCTATGCATGTAAATCAATTAAATTAATGATATACTCATAGCTATAATAAATCTATTTTTTATGAGCAGAATTCTTTACTTTTTCATACTTTTAAAATGCATTTAAGCCTATTCTATGACATGAATTTAAAAATCATTAATTCTAGAATACTGAATTATTGCTGCAAATATTCAGTCATTTAAAAAAACTCTAAGAACTGAATATAGAAGTAAATCGACATTTCCTTGAAAAAAACACATGAAATGGTAGAGTTTAAAAACGGAAAAAATAATAATCTAATTAAAAGAATAAAAGACAAATAGAAAGGAGAAATAGCAGATACCACCTCCAAGTTCTGAAATCCACTTTTTAGATAATATATGACTTCTAGACGAACTGAACACCTATGAGACACCATTTAATTAAATTACACAAAATACTGCTCGAACTTCAACTAAATATATGTTTAAATGTTTAATAATTTTGTTCTTCAATTAAGTATTTAACTTGTTATAAACAACATAATCATTTTTTCATTTCAAATAAGTTGAAACTTGTTTT
The DNA here is from genome assembly GCA_034780595.1 of Parotoplana pacifica. Lineage (NCBI taxonomy): Eukaryota > Metazoa > Platyhelminthes > Proseriata > Otoplanidae > Parotoplana > Parotoplana pacifica. The sequence continues at coordinate 4,765 of JAUYWI010072732.1, read as the reverse complement.
GTCAGTTTGATTGATATCACATATTAGATAAAATGATTTTTGTTTTCAAAAATTTTATTTTGCTTTAAAAATATAGAAATGCTATTAATATTTATTAAGGAAATCTCTATCTATTATTTTTCAATATTCAATTGAGAACCTCCAAACAAACATCAATATTAGCAGAACATCCATCTGTATACTAGTTTCTGGGTATTTGCTCCTCATCAGTACAGAGCAGGATTCACAACCAGGACCTGATTAGCATTCAGCATTCTAACAAGAGTGTGGGAACATGGGATGCTATTGCCTCCCCCCAAATATGGGGGGAAATTGGGCTAAAGATGTATTCACCCCCCAAATATCTTTCTTTAGAATTCGTTATACACAAACTATAGTCTGTATGTTAATTTAATATTATTCTTGTAACTAAATTCTAACTAAGCTACCTAACTTTTTAAATCAGTTATTTATAAACATTCAAAAATACATCATTAGAAACTTCATACTTCATAATAAAATTATTATAAATAACTTTAAATATTAAAAAGCAAACATAGGTAATATGTTGAATAAAATCTTTAGCAGCAAAACATACAAAATTTAAAAAATAAAAATCTGGAAAGCATTCAACAATACTAACAACACATTTGAATTAAATATAATCTAACCAAAAGACGTGTAAAATTATGACTTCAACATAAAATCAACAACTTTTCAAAATCAAATCAAAACAATGAAATCATGTGCATCTTGTTATACACCCAAACTGAAGTATGATAAGATGGTCAGTCAAGTTAGGTGGCTGAAAGTACTATTTAGTTCATCCAAAAACCAAAATGGTGAAACAATGCAGTTAGAAATGAAACGTAAAGTTGTTTAAAATGCAAAAAAATATCAAGATATATTGTGTGGGACTTAGGATTTTGAACAGTTAGTTTAAACCAGTTTTATGTGTACATACAGGGCTGGAAATAAATAACCGATACAAGGCTAATTTTCTATAAAAGTTTCAATGAGAAATTTTTAATTTTAAAACAATTGCTTTACTTGGATTTTTTTCAGAGTGTTGAGTTTAAATTTTGGTATTTATTTCTAAAAAAAAAACTAAAATCTGTTATAAAATGAGAAAATTCTCATTAACCTTTTTTATTAAATATAGTCTTGTATCAATTATTTATATCCAGCAAAGTGAAATGAAATTTTACATTTTAAATCTATGTAAATGATAACAAAGATAAGCAAGAAAATTATGATAACTTCATTCTTATTTCATAGAATAACACCAAAATCATCAATGGTTTTATATTTTTTAAATTTACATCTATCAATATTAATGTAAAATATTACATACTGTTAAGTTTGTGTAAATAGGTACAAATTTGAATTGCATCACACCTATTGCTTTGAAACATTTGAATAGACATTTAAGGTTTTTCACCCTATTAGGTAGCATGAATAAGTTTTAACAATACTTAATAATTTAAATTTTGAATGTATAGATTTTTTTTGGAAAAAAACTAGTTTAAAATATTTAGAAATTCAAATTAGAAACTTTATACTTCTTAATAAAATTAATGCTATAACAACTAACTTCTAAAATTTATACATAAGCTTTATTGAACTTTAGAATTTGAATATATGGTTTTAATTTGAAAGTCATACAATTAACCATAGGGTATACATGGAGAATGAAATCTTTACTACAGCAGCAAACATACAAAATTAAAAAATAATAAATAATATCTGTCAAGCCTTGACAGTACTAATATCATAGTAATGAAAATAATCTAACCAAAAGATGTGTAAAAATATATATCGCTTCAACATAAAAACAGCATCTTTTCAAGATCAAATAAACATTTACAAATTAGATTTAATCAAAGAGCTGGAAATTAAAGTTCACAAACCTTCTTTTATATTAATTTATTTCAAAATGTTTTTTTAACAAATTAATGCATTAACAATTGTAATTTTGAGTAAAACCTAACATTTGTTATTGGTAATATTTTAATTGAAACAAACAGTTTAAAATGTTGTAATTGTTTAGAGACTTTTTATTAAATGTTAAATAACCTTTTGATGGCAGCTGTTTACCCAATTTTAATCGAATCTATCTATAAATGACAAGTTTAAATGCTCAAAAATACTCATATAATTGTATCAATAATTTATTATCAATATAGCCAGGCATTTTTACATTTTTATATGACTATTTATTTAAATTACTTTATGAAGACTATATATAGAGGGCATCACTAACTATCTAGGGAGTGTTAATAAATTAAAGGGGGGTAGGTCTACAACATCTAGTCACCTGGCTAAACCTCTGAATATTGATTAAAATTTATTAATTTAATTGATGTAAAAGTTCAAATTTATATAATTTTTGAATTTCCTGACCTATTTAGAACAAATTATTAATTAGTCAGACCAGACATTTTTTCAAATATTAAAATAAAATCCTAATTTAATGATATAAAACATTATAAGAAAATCTATAAATTAGTCTTTGATCAGTCTTTAAAATTAGAACTGGTCTATAAAACATCTTAGACCAGTTTCTAAACTTGAATTTTTAGAACTAGTTCATTTATAAGTTGTCAAAAACAAAACCTTTAAAATTTATATTCTTAAATTAAAAACACTTGCTGGTAATTATAGATAGTAATTTTAGTTTTTAATATAATTTTATGACAGTTTGCAAGTCTTTTAAAATTGTATAGAACTACTTATGATAATATATTATATTAACAATTCTATTCTTAATGCTTTTGATTCTACCAATTTTGATATTAGTGTTAATTCTAAATCTAATGTATCTATCTATTCATGATGCTATGCATAATATTCCAGATTCTAAAACTAATAGTAATTCTGAGTTTATAAAATCTTATACTATTCCCCATAATTCAAATTCCAACAATTCTCTCATTACTGTTAATTCTGACACTATTAATTATTACTTTTGTCATAATTCTCCAAAAGGTTTATCTAATTTAGGTAATACTTGTTATTACAATAGTTTAAACCAAATATTTAATTTTCTTAATATTAATGCTTCTTTAAATTCCAACAATGAATTTATTTCTCTTCTTGCTAATATTAATAATAGTTCAGATGTTGTATGAAAGGAACCATAGGTTGAATCCAGGATAGACCTGATTCATTATTTTGTTTGGTTAGTGTAGGTCCCAGTTGGGTATAAGGGCTTAGGAACCATAGTTTGGATCCCAGCATCCCCTCAATCAATTCACTCTCTATTGCTCTTTGTTTGCTGGCAAGGGAACATTTATTCTATGTAGGTGATATATAATTACTTATTGGCAACCACATGTTGAAGGCTTATACAGATTTAATCTAGATAATGGCTTAATAAAGTTTGACAAAAAGTAAGGCAGAAACTACTGTCAAAAATCCATAAATAATTCTCAATGGCATCTAAGAGAATTACTAACAAACAGTATGACTGGAAACTAGAAGAACATTGTATGGAGTATAGCACTATATGGAGCAGAAACCTGGACATTGCAAAAAAAAGACAAAAAGAAAATTGAAGCACTAGAAATATGGATTTGGAAAAGAATGCAACAGATAACATGGAAAGATATGAAGACAAATCAAAAGTAGTCCAACAAATCAAATAAAAATACAGCATGTTGGAAACAATAATCAAAAGAAAGAAGAATTGGATTAGACATATAATACATTGAGAAGTAATGGTCAAAACAATTCTGGAAGGTTGATTTCTAGGGAAATGTGGAAAAGGAAAACAAAGAAAAAGGATATTAGAAGAATTCAAACCAAACACTTATAGAGAATTAAAGTACCATACTGCAAACCAAGAGAGATGGAGAAAGTGGAGGCCATAGAATTAAACTTACCAATTAACTGATTTGGTGGAATACACTATAGATATGGATATTATTTTATTAAATTTTTTTGATGGTTTCTTTGATATTATAGATCAATAAGATGTTCATAAAGCTTTCCTTGAAATCATTAGTAATAACAATATTGACTTTATCAATTTATTGGTCTTTTAGAAACTACAAACATTAGTTTCACTTGTTATTCCCTTTTGGCTAGTGATGAATACTTTAATTGCACCATTAAATAGATTCATGATATTGACAGTAATTTATTTATTTTAATAAAACTAATAAAGATAGATGTTGTAATAGCTATCAAATTGTTATACTATATTCTATCACTTATAATACTATTAACTTTCCTAGAATAGCAACTATTTTAATCAATAGATTTAATAATTTAGCAATAGTAGACTTATAAAACCTAGAAGTAATATAGTTGTACCTAATGATAGGAATATATGCAGTTGATATAAATATAATGATTCCATCATCTCACAAAAGTTGACTTTGATCTACCTTTTAATTCAACTAGTGTCTATTTGGCCTTTTATGTCAAGAGTGATATCTATAACTGGTTTAAACTTATTGCCAAGGGTCTGAAGTCTTATACTATATTTCTGGTTATTGCTTTGTATTTAAATAACTTTATATTTTTTATTTCTGATTGAGCTGTTTTATGATTTTTTTATTTCTGTTTTCAGATGAAGTAGATAGTACTTTAAATCACTAAGCTTGACTAAACATCTTATCATGCTTCTGCTTGGGTATAGAATACTATGTATACAGTTTTCAGTGATGTATCCAGGATTTTGTCAGGGGGGGAGCGCAGCATCCAAAGGGTGCCAAACTACTGAAAAAAGGTGCCTAACCTTTATATCTATTATTCATTTTTCAATAAGTATACTATGAAC
>JAUYWI010072721.1:0-14164 GCA_034780595.1 Parotoplana pacifica | reverse complement strand
ACCGCATTTGATGTGATTGTAGAGGCTCTCCAGATAGTGAGTGATGATGGTGATAGTAAAGCTAGGTCTCTCCATTCGTCTATCCTTCAGTATGACTTTATTATTTCTATTGTCACTCTCAAACATATCTTTGCGTACACCCATAGGTTATCAGTTGCACTACAGAGCTCTGATCTTGACCTTGTTGAAGCCTCCAGAGAGGCATATACATGTGTGAGAGCACTTACTAGTGATAGAAACGACGAGTCAGTCTGGGAATCGTTGGTTATGGAGGCAAATTCAATCGCATCCAAACATTACATTACGGAGAGTATCCCAAGAAGACCTGGAAAGCAGCAACATCGTAACAATGTTGAGGCGGATAGTTCCAGTCAATACTAGAAGCGAGCACTATATTTGCCATTCCTTGACCATTTGATTAATGAGATTCACGAGAAACTCGTTACACCACTTCTAGGGTTTCAAGCTCAGTTCCTCATCCCAGAAAATCTCAATGGATTAACGGAAAGTGTATCAAGTGAGCTATATAGCCATTATAAGGACGACATGAATATCACTGAGTCTGAGTTCCGCAATGAAGTTAAGAGATGGAGGGAGAAGTGGCAGAATTGGAATTCAAGTATTCGTCCGAGCACGCTGATCGATACCCTTGAGTCCGCGAGTCCGGCATTCTATCCTGGCATTTATTGTGCACTCTTGACATTGCTGACGTATCCAGTTTCAACTTGTGCAGCGGAACGCAGTTTTAGTGCAATGAAGTTATTTAAGACTCCATTAAGAAACACCATGACCGATGACAGACTTTCTACATTGACACAAGCACACCCATATAGATATAGACAAAGTAGTTTCTGATTTTGCTTCTGTTAAAAATAGACGTCCAGAGTTTATGTAATTAATGATACTATAATTCCTGTTGACTTGTGATGTATAAAGTGGTAACTGCAACAGTACCATTTTATAGTGTATTTATGTGTTTATATATGTATATTATATTGTTTGTCATATTATATTCATTGCTATATTTAAAAAAATCATTGAAAAAATTGTCCATAATTATTTCGCCTAAATTTGGTTTCATAACTTATTACGCCTAAATTATATTCTGTGCATACATTTTATAATTTCCTGGCTATGCCCCTGATTAGAGACATCAAATAGACAATAAATAAATAGTGATAAGACCTAAATGAGACTTATTTATAGATATTTGATAAAATTGTTCTTGGAAAGATTTTCTCTGCAGTTGATTAGCCAAATTGATAATTGATAATCTTCAGAAAAATATTAAACCTAGCTGTTTAATTGAGAACCTCCAAACAACAGGAAATTCCATAAATTAAATATCAATATTAGCAGGACATCCATTTGTTGAGTCAGTGTTAATTAATCATTGTTGCACTTGTGGTGTTGCAGAGGTTCTGTGAAATCAAAGGATTTTGCCATGTTCCAATTCATCTTTATTGTCAATAACAATGTTGAGATATGTAGATGCTTAAATCTGCCAAAGATTTCATTCCTAATCATTGGCCCTAAAAAAGGTTTCCCAACATTTGAGTTTCAACAAGTAATCTTGATAGCTATCTGTACGTCTAAAAAGCTGTTTATGTTCAAACAGAAACAAATATTCCCATATATAGATTGTAATATGAAGTATAAACTGCCAACCAAATCTGTTTATGTCACTGTTTATGAACATGTAAAGAAATTACTTTTGGTTACTAGGCTAATTGTTGACGTTTTTAAATTTAATAACATAAATTGTTTAAAATAACATCAAAACAAACAACCAGTTTTGTTTATAGAATAATTGTATTGTTTAATGATAATAATTACGTTAAGTTAATCATAGATCAGAATTAAATACATACATTGTTTTCAAACATAGTTCAGCAAACACCTATTTTGAGTTTTCTGTAATTGTTTTAACCATTTACAGTTTCTTTTACCATATAGTTCAATGCCGTAATTTATAAGAGAGAAAGACAAAGATGTGTAAACTAATATCCTGTATATGTGCATATTCCATTTTAGATTGTCTTATACAATGAGGCCTAAATATGTTGTATGTGTTTTTTGCTCCAATTTTCCTTACCAATTTTTATTGTAAGATTAATAATACTGTTCTTTTGCCCAAAAAGAAATGCGTTTTATCATTATTTAGAGTTAATCTGTTGCCATCTAACCAGTTTTTACATTTATTTAATGCTTGATTACTTATGCTTTCAAGAGTTTTAGTATCACTATGAGACCAGAATAGACTTGTGTCATCAGTAAATAAATTAATTTCATGATCTGCTATTTTTTTAATATCATTTATATACATATAAGGTGAAAAAGAGTGATCCTAGTACACTGCCTTGAGCTACACCATATTTAATTGTTTTAATGTTTGATGAAATGCCATTAATTGTTGTATATACATATCTATCAGTGAGATAGATTTCAATAAGTGTGTTTTATGGACCCGATTCCATATCTAAATAATTTCTTTATTAGAATATTATTGTCTATGCTATCAAAAGCTTTTTTGAGATCAAGGAATATACCAACAACTTTATGTTTTTGTCTAAGTTTATCTATGCAAAATGTAATCATATGCACAAGTAACATACCTACGGTGTCTGCAAAATAACTTTACCATATTTAAAAATAGATATAGCTCTAATATTTATGTTATTTTTACCCCTTGACTTTGGATTTCTAAAAATGTAAAAATCATCGGAAACATTTTTTTAAATAAATATTTTCTGAAATGTCCACCATCATAAAGGGTAATCAGTTATATCTAAAGCCAAGCGATATAGCATACACATATTTTTATATGCCAATAGTAAGTACCCCATCTACTTCAAAAACACTTTTACAAAGTCACACAGGTAGACAACTTTTAGCTAAAGCGTCAAAAATAGTACAAAAATCAATCTAGATATGTATACATAAATATAAATATTTTCTTCCACATTAATGTATTGTAAAAGTTGTTACATCTTCTGATAACAACAACATTTAACTTTAAAAATGATGATGTTAAGTCAGGGTCAAAGTGGTCCCAAATGATCCTTTAGTTCTATTTTATTGAGTTTCAAAGCTTCTTCTAATATGTTGGGTGTTCTCAAAGATACCCATACTGGTTCTGAGAGCTAGTAAAAGTTATTTTATTGGGTCCCAGAGACTAAAACAGGGAACCAGAAGTCACCCTTGAAAATTTATCTTTGCTAATTAAAATTTACATCTACAACTTTCAAAATACATTAATATGTCTACATAGATTCAATTTCATACTACATAGTTTCACAGTCTTCTGGCTAAAAATTGTATATGACCTCAAAATTTAACCTCATATGACCTTGAAAAAATGTTTTTCTTGTACATGAGGTACATATTCCTATCAGCTCATAATACATTTATGGGTGCTACATAGTTTGGTTTTAGAAATATTAACTGTTTAGCCTTTATGATGGCGACCATTTTGGAAAATTCCCCAGTCAAGGGGTACAAAAATATAGATGGTCATCTTTCAGTGTGGTAAACTTATTTCGGGGATACTGTGAACACCTTACTCAGCAAGTAGTTTGGTCAGTCAGATAAGTTCTTAAAAATCAATTATTGGAAATACTTTTAGTTCATAAGACAAAAGAAATTATAGAGCTTTTATGGCAAAAACCTATATCTGCGCCCCGCCATAATTCTGAAACAATGATACATTTTTAACAAAATATTCTTATAATATGTTAATTAAACAGCGTCTCATAGTATTATGTTAGTCTTCTTAAATCTGCGACGTATTTACCTAGTCTCTTTAGAAATGAGACCCATAGTGCCCATTCCCTTTAGAACTGCCCTATAGTTTTGATCATTTTAGAACTGTTACCTAAAGGATATCTTTAAAACTGCACCCTATAGTTATAGTTTCTTTAGAACTGTGTTCTATTCTATATAGCTGGGTTCTACCATTTCCGCTAATAGTCCTAATATGTATGAACTGCGTCCATGCTTATCTACAGAATCTTCCATTGATTTTATTATGTTTTAGTTAGGTCGGGTACAGCAATTTTCCAAATTATGTAATAAAGACAAAGACATGTAGAAAAAAGAAAAAAATCGAAAATGTATTTAAAAAATGGCTTTATTGAACAGCTTAATTTTCACATTTTTATGGGATCACGAGAAGCCACGGCCCGGACACCACCCCACCCCCACCCAACTCGTTTGCCAAATCTTAGGAAACCTTCATCAAATTCACTTTTCACTAACATGCAATGTTTTCGCACCATCTCTAGGTCACAGTACCCCTTATATTACAGCTAGATTTCCCACGGATTGTTTATAGGGTTGGCCAAAGAAACAGCGTGTTTTTGAAACAAGAACACATTTGTAACACATATTGTAAGTAGGAGCATAAATGAATCAACTTAATAGTCAAGGGGAAAGGGGCAATCCTGTGAGCAAGAAGGCAATCATGGGGCCGAGGCAGTCTTAGGAGAAAGGGCAGGGCTGTGGGAGAAAAAATCTTAGGGATAGATGGTGAGCCTGAAACAGGACTGGGGGTGGGAAAGACCTGGGGAGAAAAAAGGTAGATTTATCCCCAGTACAGCCTCTACCTCACAGGATTTCCCTCTTCCTCCTAGCCTATTAATTTAATAGTTATTACATTCCATTCATTAATGCTCCTAATTAAAATATGGATGTTTTATTGGCCAACACTATAAATTATTCTGATTGTTGTTTGTTATTTAATATGCTTTATTAACGCTAAAATTGTTCTTATTCTATTACCCCATGATGAGTTGTGGCACATTTTAGCCGCTGGCCATGGAGTAATCTGTTAGCTATTAATTCCCTAATTTTTACTCTATGACATGTTCAATACCATAACTCTAGTTTTTTTAAAATTAATCAACAAACACTATCAGAATGGGCTCATTAAAACCCATTATATTGAAGGTACAAACACCAACTGATGAATTTACCCTTGAGGGAATTCGATGCGCACTATCCGCCTATTCTCATATTCCAACTTTACAAGACCTTCCAAGAGAAAGAACTTATTATAATTCTCCGAAAAAGGTGAATTTATGTAACATTCAATTTTGATTTTGTTTATTAGGTATCTACTTTATCAATATGTATGTTTTGCAATACCTACCAAAAAGCAGCACATTGCAATTTTAAAGAGATTTAGAAAACGTAAACACTCATTGAATATTGGAGCTTTGCGCCACGACCGATTTTAGACAAAATTTCGAATATCCTAACTTTTAGTATGAAAAATGAAGACATTTTGAATGAATTTGGATAAAATATAGGTATATTTTACATAAAAGTCATTTTTAGTGCCAAATAAAAATAAAGATATTTGGTAAAAACATATTATTTAAAGAATGTTGTAATAAATACATATAAAGGTAGGTTACGCAAGTTGACATCAATTTCTCAGGTTCGCTTCCTCCCAAGCCACCGAAAAAATGCTAAACAACTGAAATCCAAAACTTACAAAAATGAATATTAAATGTCATATGTAACTCAAAAAACAAAAAATAAAGAATATAAATATCTCGGACAAAAGAAAGCTCAGTCAAAAAATTAACTATGATAAATAGTGGATGGTCGATTTTTCAAAAAATAAAATCAATCCTAAGTCAAACCAAAAAAATAAAAACAGAACTGTTTAACATACGTCTTAACATCCATAACATGTATTTGAAATAGACATGTGACCACAATTTCAAAAACCAGCAATGGAACGAAGAACGATTATATCGGTCATCTTTGATTTTGGTTTAAATCATTGACTTCATTTTATTCCGTCACGAAAAGGAAAGCTGATGGGCCGGATACGCGAGATAGATACGAAGCATATACCGCTAAGCTATCCTTTCAATTATAACTATCATCAATGTTTTCATGTTTTAGGAACTAAAGTTAGCCTCCAATTATGACATAGCATTTCCGAAAATAAATGTCGATTGCAATCAGAAGATACATCGGGATGATAGATGTCATTACAAGTTGATGGGACTGCACACAAATGATGAAGTGGGTGACAATTCCATTTTTACATGGATTTGAACATTTTAATGGACCGTTTTTAACAACCGCTATCTAGACCGTGAGCCAAAGGAGGTCAAGGCAGGATAGCTAAAAAGTTAACCAATTACTGTTGATATTCCAATACTCTTTGTGAGTCCCGGATATCTAGAAATAGACGTTGTCTAAGTTATGGGAACATTAGAGAACCTTAAATTGCCCCTCCTATGTTAAATTCTTATCTCTCAAAAAATCCCATTTTCACGTTTCTCCAACTGGTCCAAAATGCAGGGTACTAACTGCTGGTGACGTCACAAATAATTTCCTACGACAAACTGGAAATAGGTTTCTTAAAAATATGTTATGTTGTATTTTATATCCATGTTACTTGCATATTTTTTTAAAAATTAATTGGTACAAAATTATTTCACGAAGATGCGTTTCCCGTGAACGCAGGACATGTCAACAGCGGTCAGAGCCCTGAATTCGATAAACAAACGTGACAAGTGCGTCTTTTTGGAAGATGGAATTTAACATAGGAAGGGGCATTTAAGGTCCTCAGTGGTCTCACAGCAGACGTCCATTCCCAGACACCGGGACACACACAGAGAGTATTGGAATACCAAGATTGATTGGTTACCTTTTCAGCTATCCTGCCCCTCCATCAGGTTCTTTCTAAAATCCCACGAAGCCATTTTAATTCAGGTTCAACTTATGAGCTATCAACCAATTACCATTAATTCGGATTTTGTGATAACGTTTGTTGAAAATGATCCATTTCTATCGTTTTGTTATTAAAAAGTTTGAATTCATACAATTGTCTTGTGTGAATTTAACCATATGGAACTTTTATTTCTCGTCACTGCTGTTTATGTGAGACAGTCAAATATGGCATCCAGGACGTAAAGTGGCAAGAATATAAAACCGTTTTTTTAAAGAAATGTGTACATTAAAAGAAATAATATAAAAACACAACAGAAGAAAATATGGGGTGACCGGAAAATGAAATAAATGCTTTTATTTAGTACACAAATATGCACATTGGAATACAAATCGTTGACAAACTTTACTTTGTTTTGATAAAGTCATTAGATCCAATAATTAAAGTACATACATATGTCCAAGTAACTTCAAACTGAGTGGACTAGGCAATTGGACAACCTCATGACGTCATCGCTCCTACCTCGGTCCCCCTTTGATGTTTTTGAAAAAACGATTTTTTTGATAACAAATGTGTTCAGGATCCATATCCGTGTACAAAATGGAAGTGCATATTTGATAATTGTCTTACTAAACGAGCCATAATATATAAAAAGAACAGTTTCAATGCTAATTGATTGCTAAATAAAATACTAAAATGTTCGGTAGCCATTTCTACCATTTAAATTTTGAATTCAAATGGAAAACTAATTTACCGTAAACCTTGTTTCCGAACTTTTTTTTAACTTTGATGATGTAGTTACGTTGCTTACCTTCCAATTGATATATTTCTCTCAAAAACATTCTTTTTATATCTTCCTAATACAAATTGAACGGATATAAAGTTAGATATTATGTTTCTATTAAAACCACAGCTGAAATTCAATTTAGGCATCTGGGTTATGCCACTGTGAATGGCCATTAGCTCGATGATTTAACAAACAAATGTGCCCGAGTTGCAAACATTTTCAATTCGAGATGATCGGTCAATTGTGCTTCTGTTTCAGGAGCACACCAAGCCGGTGCCCTCGCTGGTGAACACAACATACGGATTTCGACTCAGTAAACCAATCGATAAGTGTGACCGCCAGTTTGTGCGTATTTTGAGAGTGAAGGGCGAGTTCTTTAGAAGAAACCAGGCAATTCCTAAAGTTTCTGCCAACTGATGTTGGGACCCAAGGTGAAAGAATCAGAAAACTTGGAGGTAGATACTTTGGTAACTAACACAGCAATAAAGTGATTCAAAACCTTTAGCTTTATAGCTTTACTTTCTCTCACACATTCTAATCACATTACAACTATTACTTTGACACAATAACTTTTATATTAATTAAATATCGTTATTAGGTAGGAGTTCGACAAGTTATTTGCCGTCATTATAACGTATTTTATAATAAAGATTTAGACTTTAACTAAGAAGAATTAATTACAAAGTAAAAATACGAAGATTTGGGATCAAGGTGTGGCATTAGGATTTTGTTGTCATAGAAACTAAATGGATATTAATTATGTATGTAGAAGATAAATTTAGAACGGCAATCTAAAAAAGGTGTAGGTATGCGAATTTTCAATGTTAAATTTGAGAAATAAAAAAAAATTATTATTATGGAAAAATGATTGTCTTTCTTAACAAAATAAAACTAATTTTATTCAAAATATTCTCTTAAAACCATGACAATTGTTGAATAGGTTGAGATTGTTAGTTGAGTACTATAGGAACTAGAATAGTACTTATGATAATATAGGGGGGGGTGGGGTCGTGCAAAAATGTAGTTTGAAAAGTAATTCAGGTGCCAACTATTTCAATTCTAACAATATTTCAGAAAAAGGTTTTTAAATAGATCTTCTGTGTATCCTGAGATTTTGAGGATATTATATTAATTATGAAACAAATATAAAAGTTGTTCTTAACCCTTCGTTAGTCAGAACGGGGTGCACCAAATGCCGATAGAATGTATTTTGTCTGCACCAAACACAGTGAGAATTTCACAAAGTGCCTTGCAGATCGTTGATAAAACAGCTCGACAAATTTGATTATTTCTTGTGACAATATTATTACGATTTTAAACATTTTTGCACTGTAAACCGTTGGCAATATTTACTTCCTATGTTATGATACATATTTGTTTTTGATTTAAATCATTCATCTTTTCTTCAATGAGAGTAAAATGTGACGAATTCAGCTCATATTATGAATTGCAACTTATTTTTGCTCTTAGATAGTACAGCTAGATATAAAATATAATGGTCTCTTATAAGGGTTTCGTTGAAAATTCACTGGCTTGTATTTGATACCCATTTTACTCAACGACGTCAAATAAATGTTTTAGGGTTAACAAACAAAACGTCTATTATTTTTTTGTATTCTCTGTGAAAACAAAAATATTGACCTAAAAGCTGTACATATATTTGATTATAATGTTTTAGAACTATAGATATTAAATTATGTAACTTAGGATTTACATAATTTAATATCTATGGTTAGAACATTTGTATCAATAAAACTGAAAATTTTAAAGAAAATGCGTTGATCAAAGCTGTAGCTAGAAATGTAAACCATTTTTTTTTAAAATTGTAACTATAGAAATAAAATATTATTATTGGTATATTTTTTAATTAAATCAAAGATGGCGATATTTATTATTCGAGAATCATATCGCCACCTTTGTTTTTTACTTATTATAATAATGTTCTAACAAAATCACTAAATCACTATAAATAAAATGCTTAATAATCTACTACTCACGAGTAGCAGAAGAAATAAAATCGTTATTATTCGTGAAAATGAAATCTTTTGCAAGACCGGTATTGTTAGTATATGGAAACTTCGATAGTATTTATGCTACTAGTTATTACTCAATCCTAGAAAACCTTGGTAATATTAATGTTAGCATCTGGAAACTTAGATAGTATTCATGTTAGTGTATTGTTGTAACCTAAAGTATTACGGTAGCCTATGTATGTATGTATATGGAAACTTAGAATGTACTTAGTGTTTTTGTTATTTGTATGGAAACATTGACTAAAATAGGCACAAAAAGTTTGTTGTTTTTCATTTTACCATTTTTGGGGTTTTCGAAACAAAAAAACTTAATTATTCAATTTACCGTGATTTTTTTCCTCATATGAGAAATATTGATGACTTGAATTGTTATCTAGGCACATGGCATTTGGCTGTCAACTCCAAACCTCAGCCTAGTAATAATCGGCTTTTATAGGTTCGTTGAAATTTGAGCCCTTTATGACCCATTCACTGAATAATGCCAATTTTGACTTGCCATTCAAAGACGATTACATAGTATGCTAAATTTTATCAAAATCTTTACACTTGGTTATTAAATATTTCCGTATATTCTTTTCTAGCTCAACAGCAACACTGTTGTAAATGACAGTGTGCAGCTTTTTACATAAGTTTTATTTTCATTACTCTACCCAAGGTCACGTGGTTGAACCTCAAAGTTGGTAATACCGGTCCAAAATTTCTAAATCGTTTAATTATTCGTTAGAGACAACATTTAATTCTGAAATTAAAATTACAATGTTTTTGTAAAAGCTCTTCGTTATTTTAACATAATTAACGGATTTTGAAAATTGATTTTTGCCCACACAGCAAGCAAATGGACAATTTTTTTTGTTAACATTTAGTTTCTTGAACAAACTCCTCAATTTGAGCATAATTTTCGTATAATAATATTTTTGGTTGTATTTGTCGTTTTTAAATATATTTACATAATTGTTGTTGCTAAGGTAACTAAAAACAATAAAATAATTTCGTTTTTGTATCTAATTAAAAACATCACACCGGTAAAAATGTAAGTTTAATTAGTCACGTGAAAATATTAGAAAAATGTTGATCCAAAAAAGTTTACTTATTATTCTTTTGGTAAAAACTAACCATATTTAAAAAATCGAATAGATAATATATTTTGACGAAAAGTGAAAAGCCTTCTGGAAATTGAAGCTCATGATGTCATCAACATTTTGTTTCTGTGAAAGAGTTGCTCCAATAGTTGTAAACCAACTTTCTATTTGAGTACTTAATTCCCGGGCACCATCCATCCATGAAAAAGATGAGATCCAGGGAAGAAGCCACCAACGTCGAGCGATTAAAACGCAACAGTTTTCTTAATGTGTCGTCTCTTTTCTGCATGTTCTCCTCCTTCTCTAGTATCTTCACCCTCCTCTGCATTTCAATCTTCCTCTTTTTCATGTTCTTTAAAAATAACGTCCATAATTAATTGATAGGTATTCTACATTTTCGGCAACAAATGGCATGTTCATAGTTACATCAGAAACAATATAATTTTCTGAATGATTTCCCAATAAGTAAATTTATTATTTTTGGGTTGAATAGGTATTTTAATTTTAAAACATCATTTATCCAAATAATATCCATTCTATCACAACCTAGTAGAAGCTAACACCCATGATTTATTTCATACATTTAGGGTCTGAGCTAACACACTTTTTGGCTTTTGATCTCAATTTTGAATAAAATATATGTCTCTACTAAAAGTAGGTACAATAAAATAAATTAGGAAATCAGAAATTGGACATAATAGGTAATTATTAAACATTTATTTTATTTTTACTATGAATTTAAATTTAATAGTAACTTCATGGATAACTTAATTTAAATTAATCAGAAAAAAGAATGCAATTTGGACTGATTACCTATCTTCCATTTGATTGCCGTTATATGCACAGGTATATATTTACACAGTATCTATTCATGTTGTTATTTGTTATCCATTTCACCATTGGTTGGCTGTAGAATCGCATAATATTGGTATGATGAGGGATTCGATTCGAAGAATTTCTAACTCCGGTATACCGCCGCCTAACAAGGCAAACAACAGATTAGCTGATGAAGAAACACTAATAACAGACAATCCCCCACCATGCTAGACACGACACAATATCAAGGTTAGTTTACAATTTGTGAAAGACCATTCATTTATTGTTTCTTAGAAGATTCAATTCCAATCTAAGTTAGGCGCAAGCCGGTAACCAATTTTACAGCCAGAGAGAGTGGATAAAAGTTGGTGTCTTAAGTTTTCAGTACATACATGGTTGGTACTACGGTAATTGAGAAACATGTGACAAACATTACAAAGCAAAGCAAACAAGCAGGAAGAAGATTGTACCGACCAAAAAAAAACAACCACAATCGATTTGTTATTAGTTTACTTAATATTTTTGAATTTGTTTAGGATATATTGACAAAATAATCAAGCGTAAATCAGTTAATTTTATAAATCTTTTATTAAATGTTATTGGCATTGTTATGACAAGTGGAGTATCATTATTTGTCATTGACGGAAATCGTATGACATATGTTAATCCAATGCTTTAGCGGTGATACCCGTTTTATTGGTTCTATCTCATCTGATCCCTTAAAAAGAGCTAATTTTGGCAAAATCTATCATTTTGGAAACTGTTTGCTTAAATTCAATGCATATTATACACCAGCAATTATTAGTATATCAATTCACTCCGACAAACAGACTGTTATGGTGTTTGTGGAACAGCGACAGCTTCTGGGTCGACGACAAACATCGACTGGACAGACACAGACTGGCCATTGCAAATCGACTGAAAATACACAAAATGGACTTTCTAAACCGACTAAAAAATCACAAAATGACTATTCCATCTGCCATGGAACGACTACCCGTGCAAAAGCCAGTCAAAAAATACGAAAAACCATTTCAACGTCCCAAATTCGCTGTCCAACAACCATCAGCAGTGGACTGAGAATTGTGCTCTATTTCCTCACAGTCTTATTTCTACTTGGCATTTTGCACTACCCGGCGCGGGCATCATCTAGAAACGTCCACAAAATCAACATTTATTACTTGGTCATGCGGCATGAACCGAGAGATCAATCGTTTGACGAGAAAGTGTACAGAAAGAGTGATTTTAAACGTGATATCATCCAAATCCTGGAAATGCACACCAAAAGCCAATTGACCATTAAGAAAGACACATATTTGATAAAACCAATCTTAATGTCGCCCAACTTCAACTTGACCAATGATATCTATTCACCTTCGGGAGGGGGCCAGTTTCTGGAGGGGAAGTTGGAACTCTTCAAAAAAAGATGCAGCCGCTACCCGGATTTCATCTTCTCGGAGTACATCAACCAGGAAATGGCGCTGGTGTCTACTGAGTACAAGATCCCTTTGCTGGGCTGCAGTCGTGGACAGTCGATCCCCAGGGGACTGGTAAGTTGACTGCCATTTTCGGCATGTCTTTTAATTGGCAAGTATTGGGACCACAGAGTAAAATAGACATAGAGCGCTGTGGCTCAGATCAAATTCTGGCATGGAAATTGTAGATAAAAATCTATGATTATAGGCCCACATAAGTCAAATAATGGGCATTCAGAGAAAATGGGATATCTTCATATGTTAGCCGTCCATTTAGGGATTTTGTTATCCACAACTTTGTTTTATTTTTGTGCCAAACTCTAGTATTAGCCATGATTATAATGCTAAGAGAGATAATTGATACACCATTGCTGTCACCAATAAATCCATTGCTATAATCAATAAAACCATTGCTACAATCAATAAATCCATTGATACAATCAATAAAACCATTGCTACAATCAATAAATCCATTGCTACAATCAATAAAACCATTGCTACAATCAATAAATCCATTGCTACAACCAATAAAACCATTGCTACAACCAATAAATCCATTGCTACAATCAATAAATCCATTGCTACAATCAATAAAACCATTGCTACAATCAATAAATCCATTGCTACAATCAATAAATCCATTGATACAATCAATAAAACCATTGCTGCAATCAATAAATCCATTGCTACAATCAATAAAACCATTGCTACAATCAATAAATCCATTGATACAATCAATAAAACCATTGCTACAACCAATAAATCCATTGCTACAATCAATAAATCCATTGCTACAATCAATAAATCCATTGCTACAATCAATAAAACCATTGCTACAACCAATAAAACCATTGCTACAATCAATAAATCCATTGCTACAATCAATAAATCCATTGCTACAATCAATAAATCCATTGCTACAATCAATAAATCGATTAATTCAAATGACACATCTTTTTAAAATCAAATAACAACTTCTAAATTTTTAAGCAATTAAGAATGAGTAAAATCTAAGGGCACAAAGGTACCGAATATGACCTCAAAATCAATAAATACCTCTCAAACAGTCATCACATTTTGAGGATATTCTTTTAGTGGAGAATCAAAATTTAAATAATCAATCAGTTTATTGCCAAAAATTAAGAAATGGGCTAGAATACCAAAGTACATCCAAATGAAGTTTCTGTACAAGTTACAATGTGCTGAAGCGGATCCGGTGGGCAAAGAGGGTTCGTAACGCCCCCCCACCCCCCCCAAACATCTAAAATACTTTTGGGGGTCTG
>JAUYWI010072710.1:0-14165 GCA_034780595.1 Parotoplana pacifica | reverse complement strand
CAGCGGTGCACCAATCTTTTGGCCATTCTTCTGAATGCCATATTGAACAGCAGAGTTTGTGTAAGATATTAACTGCTAGTCGTCACAGAGTGGAGTTTTTACACACGACATTAGGATAGTTATTTCAATGCGCTACTGCCAGAGGGGGAGAGAGAGAGAGCCACTCTATTGAGCTCAGTTCTCAGACTAAGATCTGCTCCCATAGAATGTATTCATCAGGTGGGCTGACGGCAGGTTATGATGGTCCACCTTTTTCAACACTTTCTGAACTCAATTCGCCACTGCATTCGTAGTAGTCCTCTAATCAAATAAGTATAACATTACCACGTAATGAATATTCTGACAAAATCTTGCTAAATAATAATTTTCTTCTCCAATAAGATTTATAAGTTTTACGATTTACAGGAACTTATGACTCATTGAAATTATGTAAATTTTAAATTCAATACAGTACCCTAAACCTAGCATGAAAAATAGAAACAAAACCACAACTATGAGAAAAGAATATCGATACAGAGTTAGAAAATAATCACAATAAGATTTACTTAACGAAACCAATAGGTATTAAGAAAGAGAATGGTCAGTAGTACCACCAATGGTTACCATAAACTATTAGGTACGATATCTATATGATGACACCATGCAAAACCAATACTTAATTAAATGTAGACAAGTGATCGAGGAAAACCACAGCGCCATGGAAAGAAGTCTGAAACTGTATTGTTATAAGATAGTTGATTTTATTAGATGTAAAATCTGATTTATTTAAATCCCCATCTCCCGCATAGATGCAAATAGCCAATGTTGTCAGTATTGTACATCAAATCGATTCTGCAATCAAGAGACGTACTAATATAATTTGCCACTATGTCGATCCTGTTTGTTTATATGAAAGTATAAAGTAGGAAGACCACGACATGCAAAAATACACATTAACAAACATTCATCTATTAAATTTAGAAAAAAAATCTATTGATTTCTTTTATTGTTTATGGAAATATAAAGTTTACATGAATAGATACCTCAACATTAAAATATAAATCTATGGCCCAAAGGATACAGAAAAGAAATGTAAAATTTTGAATTTATCCCAATGTTACTTACCTACTTACCATTGTAAATAGATTAATACTTGCCTGGCTAAACACGAAAATTCTATGGATCGCTCAGAGAGGTAGGTATATAAAAATACTTGGCAGTAGTAGCACAATATGGGGTGGTTTCCATAGAGTGGTCCGAGTACAACAAAAGGATTATAGGTTAGTAATTGTAAATGAATGAACTCAACACAATTAGTAGAAAATTAATTCTAATTGCAATGGATTTCAATAAGCAGAAGATGAGTAGGTAAGGATCCTTTCCTTTTCTTTTGAAAAGTAAATAAATATATTTTAGATGTGTATAATCAAATGTAACCCAGCGGCTCAGATAAAATTTAGAGTTAATTTAGAGTTTAGAGCTAATTGCTACATTTTCTGACTTCTTCCCGAAGAGCGGTGTGAAAATATAATTACCAGTCTGAGAGTATTGGGAGCCAGTGGTATTTCAACAACTCTAGGTTGAAACAGTTCTAGGTAAGGTTGTCTAGAAATCTGAAAGTAATTGACGGGGTAGTTTGGTATTTAGTTTCTTTGTTTATAACAATTACTGTAGTAAATTAAACATCTTCAGAACAATTTTAAACTAATGACTTTAAACAATAAGGAAAATAACACAGACAACTTTGGTATCTATAGAAGCCAAAAACATTTCAAATGAGCTAAAACGTAACGAATTTTTTTTAAATTATCTTTTATGGATAAATTCATATAAATTACATGCAACTACATAAAATTTATAGTGTTTTTTAAATATAAATAAACAATCCAAAACAAAATATATAATATCCTTTTTTTATTTCTAAAATAGGTAGGTAGGTATTTAAATTACTACTACTTTAAACGTTAATGTTTTTTAACATCTTTACTATTTTAGTCCACCTAACCAAATTTACGACTTTAAAATTGTTGTATGGTTGAAGGTAATATATTAACTAGTATTACCAAGAAAACAGTATATTATTTCTTTGGTATCTGCTCCAGAGCTGAACTGATTGCCATTGACAAGGGCTCCTACGCGGAGACGGCCTACTCAAACAGGCAAACACGTTAGAGCCTTAATCTCCAAATGAATAAAGTCAGCTGTAACATTTGGTATGCTATCAATAGTATGCAATGCAGCTTTCATTTCCAATAAATCCCATCCCACTGAGATCGCTGATCAAACTGTCAATATGGCTATTAGTGAGACCAGTCGAACATAAAACTCCTGGATATCGCCAAGAAAGTGTACAGATACCACGTGCCAACGATCTCTAAAAAAATCCTATGGAGCACTTTCACTGGTACTCTACAAAATCAGCCATTAGAAAGCACTCCACAAGGACCTTCTCAACTCTCTTGACAAAGCAAATGCAGTCACTATTAGCCAAATCAGTTGTCCTTCACCAATATCTTCCTCCCCAGCATTGGCAAGAGGAACAACCCTTTCGAGATGTCTCTCTTAAACTCAAAGATCTGGAGCACCTTTATGACAAGTGTCCAGCATATGACCAACAACATCCTGGAAACTTCGAAGACTTCGAAATCATCAGTGCCAACCCTAAAGATTACGTCCGATTCATTTCGAGGAGCGGTTGTCTTTCCAAATAAGAACGACACGTGGTTGATCGACGCCAGCAATAAAAGAAGAAAAAGAAGGCTCAATGAAAATGTCTGCTTGAAATCATCCACCATACGAAACAAACTGAGCACCATAAAATATCATTAAAAGGTAAAAGAAACAGATAATAAATACCATTAAAGGAGAAGCTACATAAAAATGTATACTATTTCCCCAGAAAATAATTGCAATCTGTAATGGAATAACTTCCAATGATCAATACAAAAGATATCAAAAGGACAAAAAGTTAATATTAACTTTTTCATTTTCACAGTTGCAGTACATTTGCATAATAGTTCTTGAAGCTGCATGTTTACAGAAAACTACATGGAAATGGAGACATTGTTTGATAGAAATAAAAATAAAGAACAAAATTGGTAACTATAGAACTTGCTATTTATCTGGTAAATAAACATATTCTGATTAATGTCTGTTGTCGATAAAAAGGAAAATGTTGAAAACAGCTTGGCAACATCCCCCTAGCTGACACCAAACTCCCCTATTTTCCTGGACTGCTTACCTGACACGCTACCTCTAAGGAACTGCCAGTTGTGCAAATTATATTTACCTGGGTGGTGGGTGGTGGTTGTTCATGCATTGTCTGTTGAATAGTCGTCACGTTGACGGAGCAGAGGAGAAACAGTCTGTATAATCGATCAGATGAATAATTGTACAAGACGAAACACTTGTATAACTGTTAGCACAATACAAGTTGAGGTACCTAATTGCTAATATACGTTCATATTTACTATTATTTGACCTACAACATCAATTCTGCTCATTTAGGTACTCAAGATGAAAACTTCTAGGCGATGCTTTAAACAATTTTGATAAATACGTTGGTTTATAGGTATTGAATAAAACAACAGCCCATAGCAGGTATCGATATAGTTGAAGGATCCTCATTTATAAATATTTCATAAGATGTTCTTTTTTCTTCAGTCTCGGTAATCTTACTGTTATCACAAATATGAAACCGGTGGTATTCATTCATAGGTTGTATCCAAGTTGAGCAAACAGAAGTAGGTATACTGGAAACAGCCACAAGGAATGCTAGGTACCAAAAAACTGTTTTAGCATACCATTCATGAATCGATGTAATCGAAGGGAAAGAGCTGTGTAAATTATGGAATTTTCAGCACCGACAACCAAACTTGATGCATTGCATGGCGTAAAAAATAAAATTAACATACTTAATTTAGTCTACCTGGTTTAGTTTTACCATTTTTCAATAATTGCTGTAATGCAAAACGCAGCAACTGTATGAAATAATAATGAGGTATAAAGCAACTACTATAAAATATCTATGTACATATTTGCATCGAATCGCTAAATTGTTAGATATAGATAATAGTAAAAAACAAAAACTGTGATTGAAAATCAACAGAATCAGACTCCTTTCTTCTACAAATATTGTGGTTATAAATTAATCATTATGTAACATATAGATTGCATTCAATGTATATGGATATACTATAAATAGTAGCAACTAAACTAACACAAATACGAAACAAATCCTTGAAGCAAATAACAACAGCTGTTAAACAAACTGGAAAGGTTAAAGGTGGACCCCACGAATAATCTGGTTTAGTAGAAACTCAAAAAACATTAGTTGCAAGGAACTCTTAGTCCAATGACAATTTCTATGAATATCCCTCAGAGGTCGAATATTAATTGTGAACATGGCTACTGAAAGTAAGTATCGATCATATGATAGTAAATGAAATTTTCATGAATAAAGGTTTAACAATGCTTACCTTTGACAGAATCCAATTGATTTCCAAGCATCTGTTTAGCAATGAAACTAGCCATGATGTCGCGTATTAAGTAGTATAGAGTGAGTAGTATATAAAATCAACAATATCCCAACAGAGGCAGATAGCGGCCGATCGATGACGAGAACTTGATGCTTCAGATATTGAAAAGTTGTTGAACTTTGAAAACGCCAACAATAAGACTAATTGATAATGTCCGTTTAAGCTTGCTGTTGTAGGCGCAGCGTCAACAACTTTGGTCACCGTCCAATGAATATGGAGAAAGTAGGCTAAAATAAATTAGACAATGGCATTAATAAAGAGAAAATTGTGTTTTTAGAACAAAAAGTTGTGGTGTAAGTACAGGCAGGTGCATTCAATTTTTAAAAAAAGGTTAATGGATTATTTTTTACATACGGATCTACACAAGCTAAATAGGACTACATCTGCTTAGAGAAGGAAAACAAAGTTGCTTCCAAGGTTCAGTTAAAAGTAAAAGTTGATCAGATCAAATTCACTCATTTCCTGGTGAAAGGGGGAAATATTTTTATTTAGTCAGGAAGAAATTAAGATGGAGTAACTATAAGCAATGTAAAGATGTTTGGCCTGGCAGATAGAAGATACCTGAGAAAAAAAACTGCAGTGTAGACAATAAGGAGCCTAACGTGATAACACAAAACGTCTAAAATCATTTATAGACTAATACCTTGCAAGAACGACCAGCGAGCGGCATAGGCACCTAGGTATGTACCCTCTAGAATATTCCATAAAAAATGAGTTCCCGGCAGCGCAGAATCGTCTCGAGACATCCCTTCCTAAATTATACTGCCTGATAGGGAACACTATAGAGGTATTCAGAGGAACCAAAGATCCTGTATGCGTAGAAATACATTTGGAAAATATCTAACAGTAGGGTACTAATCAATAAAAACATCCTGTAGGTGCTGGCATGCAAAGTTTGACTCGGTCGAGTAAGGAACCATCATTCGGTAGTTAAATAATAAAACAACAACTAAAAATTCATTGCTTACAAAAGCTTTGATTCTCGACCCCATAAATCAAAAGTTGTCAATACTATCTTAGCTTTACCAAAGAATGATTACTTATAAATAGTAGGTATTATGGTAACCTAAAAGTTGCTCTAAATTTTGGTTTAAGATTCTTATTTCTTTTGTGAGTTGAAATAATAAAAAAATACAAATTTTAGTTCACTTTACACCTAATTGTGAATTGAAATCACAAAGTTATCTTTTAATATAAATATTCTACATTCATACATGGATGTCCTAATTTTGTACAAATACTTTCCATGGAGTTAATCCATAGAGGATGTCTTGTTTATAATATAATACGACATTCTGGTGGCTTAATTTGATACTTTCGTTTCTGTTGTATATCCTTCAATTCCTCCACATAATTCCACCTTCTTTCAATCTGGCAGCCTCGTTTCGTAATACAAAAATTTCCTAGTAATCATGGCGGTTCCAAATGGAGGAGATATTGAACGACACAACAGGAAAAATGAGCAGTCTAGAGAACACTCGGTAACCAGGATTAGAGCAGGAGATATAAACGAAACGGAAATACTCAATCGACTCTACCTTAGCATAATGGCGCATACCTACACCCATCTATCCCAATGAGGCCTGACACAAATGGCAAAAGAAATGAGAGGAAAGGATGAGCTTGTTGACTGAGTAATATGAAAAAACCAATTATTTCTGCTAACAGTTGTATACGTCTCAGCAAACAAAGTGATCTATACGTCGCGCGATTGTCTCTAAATTGGCAAAACTAACAACTTGAGTCGAATTCTAGGTAGTTCCGTTGTTAGGTTACTTACATCTTTTAGGTCAGGTATAGAACATTATTCACTCGAGTAAAACGACCAAGCAAATCGATTTCTATTAAATGCTTAGTACCGTGCGATAGTCTTATATTGTATTAGTTCAAAAATCTATCAAATAAGTCTATTAGCTATTTAGGTTGTTTGTATGGAGTGTTCAGATACTCGAGCAATGGAGAGGGCCGTTTTCGAGCAGTGGTATCGCCCGATTTGGGAGAGAAGGCTATACAGTAGTTATAAATTTAGCAGAAGATCGTTAACTGTTGTGGTAGAGTGAAGGGATACTATTAGTTCTTCGAATATAATACCTTACATACATGACTACAAGTATGACTCCACGGGGAACTAGATCCAAAGTTCCAGGGTAAATTGTTTTGTCAGCAACCTCAGTGTAAAATTAGACAGTTCAAACATATAGAGAATGAAGTCTGAGAAACTTCTCATAGGAATTTAAATCATACCATGTACATAGGTAATACAACGTGCTTCTCGCTCTAAAAATCGATTAATAGTTATGTAAATGGAGATGCGTATCAAATTAAATCTCTTCATGAATAACAAATGTACTGAAACATAGTTGATTGTTTCGTTCATTATAGTGTACATATATAAAAAAGGGCTATAATAATTATTAGATTTTGGTCTACATTTAATTCGTATTTTAAAAACCACTTGCTAATGGATTTATTCATTTAGGTTTAATAATTACATATGGTAATTTATAAAATATATAAAATCGAGAGCTCATTTTTTGAACAGCTACAATTTTGTACATCTGAACCATTGTCATGTGATATCTTTAAAGTAATAGACAATTGCCATTGGCATATAACTTTCAGTAATACGGTCACATTTTTACACAAAGATTTTCATTTATTTTTCATCAATATTTTTTTAATAAAATTTCTACAGCTGATAAACAAGTACTACTACACAAACCACTGGTGTTTATATAATTCTATAAATATTACAGATTGGTTTAAAATCAAAAATATAAACTATTGACTTTTTGAATCTCTGGTTGCACCGTGATCACATTAAACCAAGATGTATTTCTAATAACAAATCTATTGATATTTGGCTTCGGAATTGTTTAGCAAAAAGGTAGACTTTTTGGTCCCAACCTCATTCTTTTTCATAGGACAGTCACGTGATTTTAGAGGGCCAGACTTCAAAATTTTACAAAAGAGAATTTGGTAAACAGAGGTGTCAAATTTCAATCAAATCGGTTGTATCGTTTTCAAACAATATGTGATAAACCTGTTTTATATGTAGAATGCTCATTCATTCCGGAGGTACAACTTTTTCCATTAGGTATTAGTTTAAAAAATACAAATAAAATTGTAAAAAAATATGGTAGGTATATGTTTTGAATTCTGATCTTAACTTCCAATAAAATATTTTACCAAAGTTCCAAAAAAGTCCCCAATACCGAAAAATTTGAAATGTGTGTACAAAATGTCAATTGAATTGAAGGTGCTTTGATATAAATTTGGTTGTATGTGATAGATTTATTTCAGTTTGAAAAGATAGCCATTTTAGCCAAACGCTTACCTAATTTGATACATCTAAAAGGTAGGCACAGTTTAATTCCCACTAAAAAGTCGTAGTGGAACATAACAATGTCGTATACAATCAGCCGTATATATAAAGACATATATTTAGTCGTGTTATATATTTAGTGGTAGTTAAATTAGTCGTAAAATATATAAAGTCGTAGGTACATAATTTTAGATAAGATGCTCGTATACAAATAGTCACCAAACATCAGCACGGAAATTAATTGTATACATTTATAATACTACTTCTATATTATGTACAGCTATGTATGCGACTACGATTATTTCTCTTTTTCATAAGTTTATCAATCATACCAGAATGTGATAACTGTTCACTGCACAAATATAGCTAATGTTAATTAATAGTAAAAAATAATGCATCACGACAGTTCAAAATATATCCGAATTAGAATAAGCAATACAACCATAGATTCTAAAAGTTTTATTGCCTATACTATGCTAAATGATGTCCAATATTTTACATTGAATTACCTAATTGGGTAGTTTTTTTTATCACCCTCTTTTATAGGAATAATTATATGTACCTATTACGAAAAATTTACAAGATGTTAGAAAAGTCTGGAGGTAAACAGGTTTATCCCTAGGCCTACTTCCCGTGGATGGTGTTTGATCTAAAATGTAGTATACAGGTATATCTTGGAGAGAATCATTAACATTTTTTGAAAAAAACAATATGGCGGCCGAGCTAGGGGTTGATGACGTCATCAGATCCAAAAATTAACGTTTGTCCAAGGATTTCAAATTTGATGTGTAGATGCACTGTGGGCGCTCTGTAGCACATATCTATAACTATTTTTCAAAAAATAGTGATTATCAATTTTTGCCCACCTCCAACCCATTTTATATATTTCGTTTCATCATGAGTCCGGTATATTTACATTGATATTTTCATTTAGAAACAAATACCCAATGAATATTTTCAATGTTTTTATTTGAAACAAATTCTTTTTGGAATTTGCATTTTGATCATTTAAAACAAATAAAAACAAAAGTGTTTCTATTTCTGGATTTTTTCGTACATACATGTGAATATGAATCATACCAAGCAGTATTAGAACTCCATACAAATATAACCTAAAAATCACATTATTTTAAGTAAAAGAAAAAATAATAAGTTAACTTCAGTAGATCAAGATGTCTTTGGAGCTATTCTTAGATTTCTATTGTTTTGTATGGTAATGGGTCATAGACAAAGACCTTTCCTGGGCATTAAAAGTGTAGTATGTAATAGATAAATATGTTGGTATCGTAGTGCAATATAGCAAATCTGTACAAAATAATAGAAATCTAATAATAGGTAGATCATTATTATTATGATCTCTAATCGCAGCTGAAAATTTAAATATAAATTTAATGACATTTGGTACCTAGAAAAAGTTTTGTGGAGTGAGGAGTAAAAATCTTTGTCAACTTTTATGTGCGCGGTTACTAGGGACGCCAATATTGCATGGCTACAAATTATTTTTACAGATATAAATTTATATATTTGAAGGTATTTGTATTCTCAATTATATTTCATTCTACGCTTCTAGAATTCTTATCTTTCAGCCACTAGGTATATTTTAAAGTTTAGTTTTAAATTGGTAAAAATGGCCTATTTGGTAGTTAAATTAAAGGAAAAGGTTGATGCTGCATTCATATATTAAAAACGCGGAAAGAACGAGTGATTATGGTACATTTTACTAGAAATTAGAGTGATAATTTACTGGCACTCATGTGCTCGCAACTTTTGGACTAGACAATTCAACAGAGGACGTCGAATTTAATTTACCAAGTTAATGAAATAATTAAATTTTCAAATCCCTAGGGTGTTCCTTTTTGCATAAGATGAAACGACATGTATGCAATATAATATCTGATTATCTTGTAAAAAGTTTGAGAAACAATTGAACAATCGATATTTTTAACAATTTAGAACTAGGTATTTAAAAAATAATTAAAATGAACCTCAGCTAAGAAATTGTGTCTCCAAATAAATAACAAGATTCAACACTTACCCAAACTAAAAACAGATATAATGATTTGTTAAGATGTTGTTTTGATTGTTGTTATTCACTCAATAATTTTAAATATTAGGATGAGACGAGGGAACGTAAGAATCTCGTCGTTATTGTTAGTGTTTTCCCTTTCTAGCTTTTAGTCTAATAATAATAATATTTCAACGAACGGAATCCGCTAGACTTAGGGGACGTTGTGTTAGGTATTCTATGTGCTTGTTCACCTAGACACAAGTTATTGTTCTACTGAGCGGGGATGTGTGGTGTGGCGTAGGTATTGTGTTAGCGGTGTTTTAGTTTAGAAATAGCCTCAGCTGCTCAAATTCCAAATCACGGGAGTAACTGGATGTGAGAACAAAACTAAGACCTAGGACGATGGGAAGGCTGGCTGGCTGGCAATTCCTCTTCCACACAGCTATATATGCCGAACGTGTGGGATGCAGCACTTTTATTTGGAACCCCCTAATCCGGCACTTCCTGCATCACTCTAGAACTGGATGGGGAGATCAGTACCCACAGTTGGATCAAAGACGCACTACTGGGGTTGTTATTCTCGGGGAGCAGTTAGGGATATCTCTTCTACTTGTCTATACAGGCAATTGGCAGAGAACAAGGGTATCTGATGCCCGATTGAGAAGCCAGTGGGTATTCAGCTGATCATGTAAGTAGTACGGTACAGTTCATCTTGAGAAGTCGGGTCTTTCCCTAGTAGAACAATTTTAAAGTTAAGGGGAAGAGGGAAAAGAGGATGTTAGTAGATAGGAAATCATAAATATGTCTTCTAGTTCTTATGCAGAGACTGGGTACTGGTTAGGTACCTGTACTGCAGTACCAAAGGAAATCAAACACTATGGCTGACCAGCTTTCAAAGGAAATAATGGAAAACGGAAGAGTTTTTTAGAGGTTGAAAGAAAAGTGAATAGATAGAATAAATTAGGTTATGAGATAAATTTAGTGAATAGGTCCCTACACATCACCAAAAAATGTTGTGCCTGTTTAATGAACAACTAAGAACCGAGTGAGTAGGATCCGCGCCTAAATAGGTAGACAGATAGATTATTTTGTATAAATTTACTTACTATGAGAGGCCGCATAATAATATACGTAGGTACTATGCCTAATATAGATTTATAGAATTCATTGTTCAAATTATTCAACTTGATCCGTCAATCCTGGCTTCTTATCGAGCTAACTGCCTAACTTTTATTTGCTATTTTATTTTACTTTTTTCTACTTTAACCGATATTTCAGTTACTTTCCTCAAACAACTTTTTCTAATAAATTATATATCTATATGCAGTCATAACAGTTCACTGGCAATACTGAAAGGATGTTCTGATTTAAGTTGATCAACTAAGGAACTGCGGTCTGTATATACCTAGCATAATGCAATAACCCCGAAAGCCATGATTTGCAACAAGTATGTAAGTAACAGAGTTGCTACTTTTAAAAGACAACATGCCTAATAAAAAAATTAATCAATAGAATAGAGAATTCTTTATTCAATACGTTTTGTCTCTATTTAAATATAACCAACACTTAAACCTGTCTGCTCTAGTAATCTTGGCATTCTTGAAAGGTTTTAGCTATTGAAATCTATTAGGGATATATGTATAATCAGAGATACTTTAGATAATAGAGGTACAAGTACACAATTATGCATAGTTCAATATTAGGTAATATAGAATTAATCAAAATTGTTGACTAATAAACTAACGCTAACTAAAAATATTCTACAATAAAAAATATACAAAACATAACCAAGCTCTATGAGCAATAGGCCGTTATAGGATTTCTGAAAATGTGCTAAAATTTGGACATCTACATGTATGTCTCATACAATTTAAATCTTAGAACAACCAAATTCGCCCAGTTGATTTACCATATCAACAATCTGTGCAAATTTCATAGAAATCGATTTTCAGCAATTTTGAAGTTATTAATCCTAAAAGTTAGCCATTTTTCTAAAAAAAATCATCTCTATTTATTTATTAAAGACAAAAAGTTGAAAAGTGTGTTAGCTCAAACCCTAAAATAAGTGAAATCATTTTTGGGTGTTAGCCCGAACTATATGAATGTTATTACGTTTTTAGATGAGTGATATTTTAAAATATTTGAGGTAACAAAGACTAAATTTTATAAATCGTTATTTTCAAAATTGTTTGCTTCTTAGGTACTCAAGAATTTGAATTTATATTATTTATTTTCAGATGTTTATAGACTTTATTAGCTCTAATATTTTAAAATATTATTTATGTAATTTTGGTGTCCCTAGAAGCAGTTCCTACGAGAAAATTATACGAATTTTAAAGTTTATATATACTGACTAATGTTTTACATAGTCAAATATCCATATAAAAGTACTCAATTGTGATAATAACAAATAAAAAAACTCAAACTTTAAACTACAGAGAAAAAAATAAACTGTGTAAATACGCGTTCTATTCTTCAGTTACACAAATTTAAATAATATGAAATATATATTCATATATACATAGACACATAGATACATAGATACATAGATACATATATTCATATATATACATAGATTGATTAATAATTGTTTCATAATTAAAACATAAATTTAAAAAAATACAATCAACAAGCAAATCAGAACAATATATAGGCTGTATCATAGAAAATGCGCGTTTTAGATAATTTGCATTTGATAAATGCAAATTTAAATCACAGACATTTTTATAAAGATACAGACATTTTCGTCTAATTTGTATGGAATTTAAAAACGGAGTTATGGAAGAACACCAGGAAGTGGGACACCAATAAGCGGAACTCGAAAGGAAACTATTCAACATATAAGACAGCTGATAGAAGAAGACAATTCTCTTACTCTCAGATAATTTGCTAATGCACTGGGAATAACGCACACAATGGTGCAAAGAATTCTCCGAAGATTTGGAGATGTTGTGGATACACACCACTTAGGTTCCACACACCCTATCAGATGGGAATATCGCGATTAGAATAGAGCGCTGTCGAGATATGCTGGATGCACTTACTTCAAGACTTACGACCAAAACTTTAGTTACTATCGACGAAAAATTATTTTACTGCCGAAAAGATAGCGCACGAAACAAAATGGGCTCTTGGATAGCCCCACATGGGGATACTATGCCCATTCACACAGCTAGAAGAACTCCTATGCCGAAAAAATGCTTAATCATCGTTGCTATTTCACACCAAGGCAACCATTATTGCCTAGGAATGAAAATATTGATGCAAATAGATACATTCAATTTCTCGTTAATCTGGAAACTTTTCTTCGAAATATGAGAAATTCTATTTTACCTGAAAATATGAGATTGATCCATGAAAACGCGCGACCTCATACTGCCACATCTACGACCGAACATATCGAGAGCACAACATAAGATCACTTAGGCAACCACCATACTCACCCGATACAAACCTCTGTGATAGCTATTTTTTCCCTAGACTAGAAGCCTTAACAACAAATGTTGTTTCGGAGGAAGACATCAGCCATTTCTTGACAGAACAGCTTCCAGATCTTACCGAAGCTCGAATGAACATAGCGCTTCAAGATTGTATAGTTCCCATGAGGAAAATAATTGAGAATGAAGGAAACTACAGTTGAACATTTTAAAACATAAATTGAACATTCTTATAATTGTTATAATTTTAATTATTGTAAATTGACTTTTCTATAAACGGCATTTTCTATCCTACATATTTTATTTGGGTTGCATATAAAGAGAAAGTGTAGAAAATTTACAGAAAAAAATTATTGGAAGCCCGTTTCTTTATTAAAAGGTACCCACGCTATCAAAGCAGGTACTGGCCATTAAATGAATTATTTTATTTTGTCACAGATGTACCGCATGGTCCAAGACCCTCTTATCGGGCACAATGCCAACTTGAACGTGGTGCCACTCTACTCCACTCTGCTGGTCCTGGAGGTGGTGGCCATACTCTGGTTGGCCTCCTCAGCGCGATATGAAACCGGCCGTGTCTATTATGCCAACGATCATGGACCACTGTCTCAATTGCAAATGGGCAGTTTGGACCGATTTAGGGCAAAGCTACTGAGATCTAGCACTGATTGTCAAGACTCAGTGGGCGTACTATGGCAACGAGTCTCCATGTTGGTTGATGTTTTGTTAGCGATGATATACACAATTATTCTGACAATTGTATTTATTTATTGTTTTAAATAATCACATTTCTTAATTGACACTACTTTCAGTAGTAAAGTTGATTTAATAGTTAATTTTAAGACTGTATTTAAGCGACACTTTTAACGGCTGATGTT
>JAUYWI010072699.1:0-14165 GCA_034780595.1 Parotoplana pacifica | reverse complement strand
AGCACTATTGACTATTGTTATTGTTTAAAATATATAAAACTTTATAAAAAACGAAATTTTTTTGCAACCCCCTATACTTTGGTTGGCTCTATGTGATCGTGTATGGTAAAAATAACTGAATATTTAGTAATTAAGTCTTTTTATATGGCTTACTGTAATTGACTTATCCAATACAAATTCATTTTTAAATAAATATGTTCTATAAGGAATAAAACTTTAGAAGAAAAGTAGAAATAAAATTACTTCAAAGATTTTATAGTCGTACAAGAATACAAAATTTTACGTAAGATAATAGTATATAATAAATTTACATATAACTCTCATCATCTTACGTAATAGTTTGTACGACTATATATATATAACTATGTCATTGAAATAATTGTATTTCTACTATTCTTCTAATTTGATGAAGTTTCCGACTTTTTTTAAACACTACGGGACTCCATATTTTGTGATTATGACAAAATCGATTTCAGAACATAAAGATAAATGGTATGAAAAATTGATGGTTATTTTCAATTTTTGCTCTAGCTTTGGTGATTACTTTAAAAAAATTAAAAATGTGATGTTAATATCTAATATAAAAATGAGAGAAAGAAAGTAAAGTCAGAATTTATACATGTAAAAAACGTTAAAACTGAGAGAATAAAAATTGTATTGAAGAAGTCGTATGAAAAAATTCTATTTCGTAAAATGTATATTGTTTGTAGAAACAAATTGTATTTTTTAAAAATGTAATGAAAATCTTTTAATAAAAAAATCGAAAATAGTAAATAAAAGGATCACATCTAAATATTACAAAAAAAATTATGTTTAAATCTTTTTTATTATGATTTATTGTTTTTCACTTTTACAAGTTTTCTTAGTAACCAGGTGGTCGAAAAATACGTCCCCAAAGTCTCCAGCTCCCTCTCGTAGCAGCAAGATTGATTGCTGAAGGTTCATTTTTCTAAGGCCGGAACTTATGATGAAAATAATTTCATTATTTAAAAAAAATTATTTGTTCCACATTGAAAAACATAAGATTTTTACTTTTTCTTCAAGGCGAACTCAATCATTCTTTGTGAGGGGGGGGGAACATGCATCCAGTAAACCCTCCTTTTATGAATACCTTTTCAGTATCTCTCTTCTAATTTTTATAATGAAGGTGTCCCTGTTATACCCCAATATCTTATAAACTACCAATCGACTCAAAAATCAATAGTCAAAAATCAATAAAATACAATGTATGTAAATAAATTTTACTGTAGACACAGAGAAATGAAAATTTGAAAATATCATTTTTTAAATAATCAATACTTTTAATAAATTAATTCGATACGTCGCTGGAAACGATGATAAATTTCTGTAATGACGATACAGATGACAAACAATACCTACTTTCTGTTATGATGAAATGACAGCAATATTTAAAGGAGGATAATATGTTATAACTTTCCACTTGACTAAGTTAGGAAATTACCAAGTAATGTTTATTAAAATGAAGTAGTATAGATGAGCCATTTGAAGATGCATACCTAATAAGGTGTAATATATTGTTGGAGTTCTGTGTTGTTGATGGGCTTGAAGTTTGAATTTGTAGAAATGTGTGGGCACTAGATAGCATATCACTTGTTATAAAGTCTTATCAACAAATTCTACTTTGCAAATTTGTTATAATAAGCAACATAAAATGTATGAAAACCGTTCATCTGTGCCCTTTTTGACAAAGAAATCATAATTTCAATAGTAACGTGTAAAATAGTCACAGTGGTTGTAGTGAGAGGAAAACTATTTCAATTAGTTTTATACATCACAGTGCGCAGGTATACACAAATCCTTCTGGGTATTAAACAAAGCACGAAGTTTATGCTCGGTAACTAATTTCCAACGATGAATATGCAATAACAAACTTTAGACAATGACCATAATAGCTGTTGTACTCAGCTGGTTAGATTGTTGTGGTTGTTTAGTTTCCAAATTGTCTGCTAATACCCTCCAATTAGCTAAAATAATGCTTTGTGTATATTATTAGCTCTATAATGATTACTATTTTAGGAACTTGGAAACAATTTTGGTTTATGAAAAAAGTCTATTTTGTTTCATTTAAAATATAATATATGTTAATATTTGTTAATACCAATTTGTTTGTTCAACCTGTCAAAATTGATATTAACCTAATGTGGTATTTTTCCCTGGGAATTTTATTTCAATCTCAGAATTTTAAGTGACAGCATATTTGTCAGATGAAATTTTATAGCCTAAATTCGAATGAATAATATAATTAGTGAGACAAAAGTTGATAGAACGAGGTTTTTTTTACTACACCCAAGCAGAAACATGATAGATCTACACTAACTAAAATAACTATAGTATGGATATTACCGAAGTATGCCATGCGCTTTATATAGTAAGTGGAGTCGATCATTACAAAATTCACAACTTTTATGACATTCAGGGTGGGGAAGAATTTGTCGCAAAAACTTTTAAATAAAATATCTATTCAAAACAAAACGTTAATTGTCTAGTTTACCTAAAGTATAGTTGGTACGCATTAATAATTAATTTCCTTTTATTACTGCTAACTACAGAGCCGATACATTTATTTCAGATAAATAATTCAAACTAATCTGAACATGTTTGCCGCTCTCTGGGTAATAAATATAAGCGAAATTACTGATTCTGTCAGTGTCTGTTCAAAAGCCAACTATGTGCATATATTACATGTTAATATTATTATTAGTTGTATTATTTAAAAAGAAAATTTGATTTTTTAAGTTAGCTACGAGTAAACAGTACACCGGTAATACAAAAAAGTTTCACAAAATTATCTTTTGTGCTAATAATTTACCTTTTCAAAATTGAAGTTTATATTTCTACTCGACCTTCAAATTAAAACATACTGCAATTTATCCCATTTAATTTCTAATAGTGACTTTTTTATATTCAATTATATTCTATTGAAAAGAATCCACACAGATAAATTACGAGCTCATGCTGCTATTTTAAATATCGCATAATACAGCTATCTATTAAAGTAATCTAAAATAAATAGGGTGTTGAGAAAAGTAGCCATCGAAATGCTTAAAATATTAATTACGCCAAAATAAGTATGTAAGTAGACAGTCTATATACGTATCTATTTACAGTAGTAAAATATTTTGTCTACGCCTATTCGAGGGAAAATCACTGGACATTTTTTATGTACATGTAGGTAACTGACAGTCCGATCAAGTCGATCTGTAGGAGCAGAACTATCACAGCACATATATCATCGCATTTAGGTACATTAAGTAACTCACTCATTCTTAAAATTTTTCAAATAGTTTTATTTAACTCATTAATACAGAACATGTTTATTCAGGATCTATCCTATAATAATACATGAAGTAAGAATATTTTTAAAAAATACAACGTGTCACCACTTTTTGACATTATCTTACCATATGATGCAAAAGTGATGCATATTTAAACTGACAAATAAGTAGAGAGAGGTATAACTAATTTATTTTTCGAAATTCTGTTTGTTAAAATAATAATTTCTATTTACCTACTTATTTCTGAGTATCTATTCTAAAGAGATTTTAAAAAAACTTTGAAAAAAAGATGATCAATCTACCAATATGCCTTTGCTAAAAATTATTAAAAATATCAAGAAAATTACATAAATATTCTGTAGGTATATGTAATCCTTTATTTGTTCTTTTTGCGTGGTAGTGTTAGAACATGATACAAACGTGTACCTTCCAATGCTTTTTAATAACTCTTCCCCAGAAGATAAACAATTACTTGATTGCTTCTAATACAATGCAAATAAGCCTACGAAAGATGTTATCTGATATTTCTAGTACCCTTTGAAGACCATAAAAAACGAAGCTGATGTCTTTAATGCCTGTAATTGTACAAACCACCTACACCATAAAATCGATCATTAATCATTTATGCAGAAAACTTGAATGACAGGTCGTATATACTGAGAGTAATTTTCTTTGTCAAAAATCGAGGTAGATGGATAATTATGTTAAGTCCAATAATAACAGTATTTTCATCATTAAAATTATTAAGTCTTTGTTAGTTTCGATGGTATGGGTGACACTATAAAAAGGCTTTGTGTATGTAAACTTAGAATGTATTATATAATAACTGCAGCAATTTGAATACGAATAATAAAATAAATTTAATTTGTTTTGTTTTGAATAAAGTTAGTAACTAAAATATTTTGTTGTGCTATATTTTTAGGTAGAGCAGCTTTTCCCAAAAACATATAAATATTAAATTAATTTTTATTCACCAGCAAAGCCACTACGGGACCGCTTTCGACCTCTCTGGGGCTCATCAGTCTCGTAAGTAGGCTCGAACCTCTGGCATGTAAGGCAAGTGTCTTGCCCACTGAGCTATCCAGGCTGCTGGTGAATGTGAGCCCACAATGTTCTTAAAAAAATTAATTTGATATATTTTAGTTGTGCGAACACCAATTCATTTATATAAATATTAATTCCAGGTATAGTGAATGAATGGATAAGGAGTAAAGATGATCCCTTCTTTGCCAGAGGAATAAACATGCTTCCAGATAGATGGAGAAGGTGTGTGGATGCTGATGGGGATTATTTTATGAGAGAATAAACTTTGCTACTTTTTACTATGCTCTATTGATTGTTATTCCATATTGTACCATTTAAAATATATCTAACATCAATTTGAAAAACATTTTTTTCACTTATTCAAAACGACAAAACTTTCCGATAGCACCTATATGAAAGAACAAAAAAATGCCAATATGAGTTTTAGTAACAGACTCAAAAACTTCAACCAACTCATGATTAAGCCACCGAGATGAATGTTCTAAATCTGATGATGAGAAGTATTGAAAAGAAAATCATCACCAAAGATGTCATAAATGAAATGAAAACCAGAAGATTTATAGTTATAGCATTCGATACAGAGTCTGTTGGTGATGTTTTTCTTACATATGCTACACATGGTAGAATGAGGTCTTGTTTTGCTTAGTGTTGTTTTCATTTTCAAACTAAAGAAGTTGCAATATACAAAGCACTCAAAGTCCTTCACCAACAACTGGGAGCATTGGAATAACGCCAAGATCTTATCTGACAGGAAATCGGCCATCCAGCCGATACAAAAAGGATTCCATATGCCAATAAATCACCACCAACCCTCAAAATCAAGAAAATAAAAACATCGAAACGTTGGGTACTGGCTACTCAGCGTAGCTTGCGAAATGCACATTACCGGTATAAGCCCATACAAGGGTCACTTCTGGCAGCGACCGATCACAGCTATTTCAAGCCACTGCTGTGTGTTTTCGCATTTAATTTTATAATTCGCTTGAAAGAGCTCATTTCCCCCTCTCCCTATGTGGACCAGGGAAGACGGTCCCGATAGAGCAAGACGTTTATTTGGTTTTAATTTTACAAGAAAAAGTTAGTACAAATAAAATTTTTACATACATGTATTAATCAAAGTGTTGTTACCAATCAAGTGCTTATTACAAAAACGGGTGGGTTTTGGGGGGACCCTGACCCCAAACATTAAAAGGAGCTCTTTCGAGCGAATTATAAAATTAAATGTGAAAACACACAGCAGGGGCTTGAAATAGCTGTGATCGGTCGCTGCGAGAAGTGAGCCTTATATGGGCATATACCGGTAATGTGTATTTCGCAAGCTACGCTGAGTAGCCAGTACCCAACGTCTCGATGTTTTTATTTTCTTGAGTTTGAGGGTTGGTGGTGATTTATTGACATATGGGATCCTTTTTGTTTCTACCATGGTTCTGTATCGGCTTATTCAACTACAACAGCAGATGGATTGACAGAAGAAAGGTACTCAACAGGATCAAGCTGATGGTGAAAGGCCTTTTAACACTTTAGAATGCAGAATCAAAAATAAGAGCAGAAACAAAACATTTGAACACAACAGATATCGAAAAACATACAGTACTATTTTAAGTAACTTGAAGAAAAAATACATCTAAGCAGGAAAGAGGCAGTTGAAATCACTAGATAAAGATCCGGCCACTCAGCTTTTCTCCTAAGTTACAAAACCTGTATGGGGAGCTCTATCGACAACCGGCGCAGATTATGTCAGTCCGATGCAGAAACTAAAAAACACCTCTTCTTCCACTACCCTGTTTTCGAGGTGGAGAGACGTAACAAAGGCATCACTCAACTATCTGATATGTGCCTCTATTCTGAACATATTCTCATGATTATCCAAAGACTCAAAAAGGTCGTTGCTTTAGGCAGCCTTCGAGTACAACAACAACAAATGGTGATTTTGATGGATTTGGGAGCAAACCTGCGATCTTCAGACAGAGGCTACCCCAAGGAGCGGTTATTTCACCCTTTCTTTTTTTCTGTTTGATAATTGGCCTTTAAATAGCTACACGGTGGAGGGGGGGGTGTCAAAACATAAGTTCGACTTAATCGATTCAGAATTAAATTCTGAGTCGTTTGTGCACCATTTTGAGTTGTGCAAAATTTTACTCTTATGGCTCTCACAGTCAGACTTAGTCATCGTATGGTGATAAATTTTGCATGTTCCTACATACAAAATTTATTACCATTAAGTTTTACAAATTTAATGTTCAAATTTGAGACAAATCGAACAATGCCATCGCCAACACTATTCTTCGACCTCAGTTTAAAATGCCCCTTTACGATGAAAATATAGAGTCCTACACAATCTAGCAAGTTAACAATTACTGCCAAATTTCATATCAACTTGGGCGCCTCTAGCTGGCTTTTTGAAAAGCCTATAGATGAGGTGTTGTGTTTCTCCACCCAAAATGGACAAGCAACAGGATCATAAACCTGTTCCCATTCCACATGGTAGTAGCAGTAGCATTAGCGAGGAAGGAAATGAGACCACTGCATTCATACTACCCTCCGCCGTCAAAGACCGGAAGCATCTGGATGACTTTTGATTCTGAATGAAAAATGTTGCTGCATTTGCTGCACTATTTGCTCGTGATACTCATCATCAAAACATTAGTGTGCTTCAAAATATGCAACATCGGTTTCTTGTAAACAGCCAATCACGAACTCGTCCACTCAATGTGCAATAGTCTATCCTCCTAC
Organism: Parotoplana pacifica; assembly: GCA_034780595.1. Classification (NCBI taxonomy): domain Eukaryota; kingdom Metazoa; phylum Platyhelminthes; order Proseriata; family Otoplanidae; genus Parotoplana; species Parotoplana pacifica. Next base: position 7,092 of record JAUYWI010072699.1, on the reverse strand, counting down.
GCCAGACACGTGACTGACTACAACCAAATCAGAAACTTAACTAATTCACTGGCACGCTACCAAGGAGAAAAGGGCAATTATCAAAGCTTACTACGACGCCACAAAACTTGATGCTTATAGATACCTATTTGTTTCCTGTCATCCGGCCAATGATCCGACGATACTTGCCGAACCAATATCTTCCGCGACTAAAACAAAGAAGGCATCTTTTATGTGATCCCTGACTTCCTCAACTCAAAATGTATTTAAAGGGTTTGTGTGTACACGTATCATTTGTAACATAATGGCGAGTATACACAAAAACGGATACAACAACGCCATAAACGAAAGCTTGAACCGTCAAAATCTTTGCCGCGACCCACAATTCCATTCCTCAAATTAGTTCCAAGGAACTGCTCCTAGGTTTTGAGAATAAAAAACTTACTTTCTACTTACTACTGTTGCTTCCTCGGCTGTGGGTTGGCGACAGCAGACGTCCATTTGAAAGAGATTCTTCTCCATTTTTGACGATTTTGTGCCCTTTCATTGCAGTTCCTCTTGTCACGTGACCATTGAAATATTGGAGTTTAGCGTTTACAACTCGAGTCATCAGTCCTCAATATACTCCATTTTTACTAGCACATTGTCATTGGTACGATGTTCTTTCCAGTATACATTTAATATTTTTCTACAGCACCACATTTCAAAAGACTCAATTTTGTTTCTGCCAGACCTTTTTAAAGTCCAATCTTCCACACCATAAAGAAATATGGACCATACCAGCACCTTCATGATTCTCTTTTAATCTCTTTGATAATGTTTCTATCTTTCCATATCATAGTTAGCTTTTCCCGCCTTCTCTCTGGCCATGCCAATCCTTCTTTTGATTTCCTTCGAGCAGTCTCCAGGTGAAATAATTGAAAGCCCCAATGAACTTTAATTCTTTGAATACCTCAACTGTCTCCCTAAAGACACGTATTGAAGCCATTGTTGGTAACCTAAAAGCGGACATCTTTTTATAACAATATACTCATTGGCCTACCCATCTATGGTTCATCCAAAGCAGAGAAGATGGTTCCTTACTTCCTCAATGTGGCTGCCTCGCTACCCACTGGACTACATTAATCCGGCTAAATTAATGCGCGATTAGGTGACTCGATGTAAAGTAAAAACACACCCAAAGAAGTGGTACGAAAGTCTACAAGGTGTTGGTCACAAGGCCAGACATACGTTAATCCTGTTATGATAAGGTCCTGCTCATCTTACCTGTCAAAGCAACACCACCCCATCAAATGAGGACGGCGGCCAGTGACAGTATACAAAACAGATCGTCAAATCAGCAAAGCCGACAACTGCACGAAGCAACGATGTGGCTGACCCCCAAACCTCTATATTATAAATTCGTGGTTATTCAAAAATAGTGACAAAGACTACGCAAACAACCCGGCATGGCATTCTGAAGCTAAACTACGACTTCCTGTGCTTTTGGCGATACTCAACTATTAGCGGACTATGTGCAACATTTGTGTTTGAGGAGCAATTCTCTTTATTAATTATGTTCCAATTTGTATTTAAGAAGTTAAGAAGTAATCCTCAGCTACTACTTGAATATTCACACCACTATGTACTGCGGAAACATTGCATTTCATGCTACTTTGAGGAGATATCCTCGTCTATTAACTACCTATACCCGCCCTATAGGCCGCAGAACACTTATCTATTTAAAGGAGCAATCCTCATTATGTTAGATCATTTTAGTGATGTTGAAATTTCACAAATATGTTTCTTTTCATCAGTTTATTTCATTTTACTCTGAAAAGTCATCACCAAACGCTGCAGATTCGGATTTAACTTTTATTGCAAATTCAGAAAAATCAACACAAAAAAAACTGCAACTTAAATCATAGTTTTGGAGTTGGCTTTTTCTTGAAATGTAAAATTGATTAATTTAAACAAATCACCATTATTGTAAAATTGTAAAGGGATATTTAATCCTAAACCTTTAAACTCGGCATGTGATTTGTTAGTAGCTTATGTGGTATATATAGCGAGTTTGAATATAAACTAAATATTTAGAAAATATTGAATTTAAAAAATGTTTATGACAAATTTTTATTACAAAGTAATGAATTATAATCACTGATTTAAAAATAATTTCTTTCATCTCAATTATTTAAAATATTCTTCCATTTTTTTCAATAAAACTTGTTTATTGATGCAGATCAGTAGAAACACCCAGAACCATCGACATGCCAGTACAAAGTATATTCAGTACAGACGGTTTTCTATTGTCAGCAATAAAGTCAGAGCAATATTCTTTTAATATACTATCGTCATGTGAGGTTACACCCTAATTTAGATAATTTTACATTAATTTGGTACGGTCTTGCTACTATATGTTTTACAATTGATAATTGAAAGATATATACAAAATTAGTTCTTTTAAAAAGAACCAATAATATATTTATATAAAAATTCTAGCTAGTTTGTATCTTTGCAAGAATTGCAATGGTATTGGTTGATTTGTCAGTACCTAAATATGTTCGTGGGACGTGGGTATTAAAAAGTTGTATTTAGTAAAGTCGTTGTTAAAAATTGAAGTCAATCTTTCGTAGTTTAGAAAGGAAAATTAATAAAAATTGTTATGATAAAACTTTCAAGTATTATTTAATAAGGAGTTTAAAAACATAAAATAGTCATCAATTAATTACTTTTTATCCCTCACTATTGATTAAAGCACAAAGTTTAAATGATTGTGAAGTATAAAAAATCAATACCTAAACTGAGTAAAGGAATAATGCCACCTCCAAAATAAAAGGAGAAACACGAGACACTGCTTCCCTTATACACACAATATAATGAAGGACAAAAATTAAAAAACATAAAATTCTAGTTTACTGTTGAAACATTAGCAAATACAGTTTAGTATCCATTAAACATTAGAACTAGTTAACAAATTTCACTATTCGTTGTTAGAAAACTTAATAAAATTCCAAATGATATTAAATTATTATTTTATAAAATTTAGATTCTACACTTGTAAATTTAGTGGTTCGAAGATATTTATATTTCTGGAATAATTCTCAAAATGTCAGAACATTCTCAATTTCAGTTCAAAAACCAAAATATGAATTCATGAACCAAGTTTTAAAATTATTTAATGAAAGGCATATGTACCTACCATGGGTAGATCACAATGGGTAGATCATAGGTTGACCCACCCAATTCTGTGACTGCAGCTGCTTGTTCTAGTATGTCTAAACCAAAATGCATTCATGCAATCCAACTTTTTGTGATCAGCAAGTTAATGCTATGCTCTATTCAAATACATTTAGATTTTAATAATCATTTTGTAAGAATACAAATAAGTAATCAAAGAAAGAATTACACAATGTCTACAAGTAAGATGAGCAATAATAGAATGTTTAGTTACACCCATGAATCAAAACAATAAGATGTGTATACCACACATTCCTGTCTTGTCTTAAAATGATAAATCAGCAGGTGTTGTAGTCAGCAATGGTGTAATTAGATGTTTAATGCATTTGATCATAAAAGTAAATGTCAGAATTTTCTAAATAAATATTTTATAAAAGATAGCCCATTTTGCCGATATTTCAATAAAAAATTTTGGTTTATGTCACCATATTTTGTTCGGTCATGTTTAATGCTTCAACCTTCCTTTAAAACTAATGTTTCTCCAAAAAAAGCGTCCAATGGTAACAAATGTTTCTTTATCTTTTAAAAATTTAAATTTGTTTTCATTGCTTGTTCCTACCTCTAACAAAACTTTTTTATCTCTAAGCAGAAAATAAAAAGTAGAATTAAAATTGTTATCCAACGTCCCTACCAACCGCTAAATTATTAATGTTGAATTGAATTATTTATTTTGCGGTTTAGTCTCATTCTGCCTTATACACTGCTATTTCATTCTGCCTTCATGTACCCACGTATGTAAATGAAATTCATCAAATCTATTAAGATTTGTAATGTCGTAACACATAAGAACTCCAAACGTTACTGACCCTAAGGATAGCGCCGTGGATTTGATAACAAATTTCGATTTAAAGCGAAATGAGACAGTGTCGATAAGGCAAAATGAGATAAGGCAAAGTGAGATGACACCGAAAACACTATAAGCAAAAATACAATTAAAATTATTAAGTTAAAATGTAATAATAAAAATACAATACAATAAAAATGGTTATAAAAATGATAAAATTACAAAATGTTAAAATGTATAGTGGTAAAAATAACTGTTCTAAGATTTTCAATTAAGACGTACACATGACGAATGTCAAAAACAATTGTTTGCTACAAAATTTTCAAAATTTGTTGGTGAGTTCTAATGTAATGAGTCCAATACACAAGGGCAACAAGGCAGCCATATAATATAATGCATTCCGTGTGAAATGTTGAGCAATTTACTATGACTGAAGAGATGTTCGCTTTCTATTATTTATTTTTCAACAATGTCAAAATTTTCTTTAAAACCGCTTAACCGCTTATCTGATCAAGCTGAAATTTGTCATACTAGTGCAAAAGATTCTGGGCTGTGAAGCGTTGATAAAATTTCCAATAGGTAACGAAACTTTTTATACTAGACAGTCTCTGAACATGGAAGTTTTCCTATACTGGAACTAAAAGTGGCGATTTTCTAACAGATTGCACAGATATTAAGGCTTTACGAAATGAAACAGCAACCCCCTCCCCATTCTAGTGTTTACTTACTGGAAATCTTATTTCTTTCATAAAGCATTAAGCGTGCAGTTTATAAATACGATTTTATTTTCTGTTGCGCAGCCACAAATTGGTTGGTGAAAACTACACACAATATTTTTCCATGATATAATTGGTACTCTAATTGAAATAATGAGCAATTAATAGCAGCAAGAATTTACACGTACTACCAATAAATAAATAAATCAAGATTTATTTAAATAAAATTTGTTTATAGCTCTAATACACATCAATTCAACGTTTGGTAATTCCCACCAAAAGTCAATCTAAATCATTAACAACAGTACTGTGAATATTAATTAAACACTCAACTTTCAAAACTATCCAAATTCAACAAGATGCATGTTTTTTTAAATAAACAATGATTTTTGTGCAACTTAAAAAATGTTTTATTGAATTTTATATAGTTTTGAAATTTGGGTTAATTTATTCCCAATAGTCATATCACTATATAATTGTATGCTTTATCCATATTATAGTTAGGGTATAGTAAATTTGTGTTAGAATCAAAAAGATTCTCTTTAAATTCTAGATCTGACGTGCAGTCGAATAATAATGCTGACTAATAGTATCCAGAACATAACGACACCCAACTATCCCTCACCATATCATAACAACATGGATTGCAGCCTCAGCGTGACACAGCCTGTTGGTCATATAGCCGTGTTGCAGTTTAAGCACATTGATCTTGAGCAAAATCCTAATAGCGGATGCTACGATTTCGTCCGATACGGTAAAACTTTATTATATAGATTTAATCTGTTTTATTGAATAGACGAGGCACTTTTAAATGTTTATTTCTGGTATTGTATATAAACTTGGGTAACTACTCGCTAATAGACCACTATAATTATTTCAAAAGTCAGCAGTAATAAAAACTTAAATTTTGAAACAATGTTTTCATTTTGTTTTATTAAAATTTTGATTAATAAAAAGGAATTAGGAGGAAATCAAGTTGCTTATTAGTCAATTAGTAACTTTGCTCCAAACATCAAAGCGATTTCCTGGGTAGTTTTAGATATATGACAGATTAACCAATGAATTTATCAATTGTTCTCCATTTTCTCCTTGGAGCTGCCTGCCTTCTTAACCCCTGGAACTTACCTGAAAATTATTAACCTCGTCACCGGGAGAGTAGGCAATTTCATACTTCCCGCACATCGATTGGGCAGAAATTAGGAAAAGGTTGAGATTTGTTTTCGATGATGTCATCAGGTAAAAAATACAGTTTGTCCATTATTGACTTCAAATGTGGTGTTTAGGTCCACTAGGAACTAAATGTTTTTCTGATAAAAAAATTGTTTTCTAAAAATTCCACAAAGCTTATGTTTAAAGTAAAACATAATTGTCACAAATTATTTTGGATTTGAACTGTTAGAAATTTATTTATGTCAAAATTATAAATTCTCAAATTTGTTGGGCTCTCAGGTTGCACCCACAAAAATTAATATTAAAAAAAACGGAATAAATATTAAACAGTGATATATTTACAACATAATCTACCAAATATTATTCAATTCTATTAATATTTGGTTTCAATATTGATTTTTATTTCAAAAAGTAGATATTGCCCATTTTGGTCTAACCATATTTTTTCAGAGGACCATCAAATGAGCTTAGGGAGGTCAGATACAAAACATTTTACACCAAAGCTCCACACGAGAATTTCATAAGGTGATACCAAATTTCATCCAAATCGGTTGAGTCGTTTTTGAGTAGTTTGATAATATGTACTGGGGTGATAATTTACCCCCGGTGAACACGAGGCATTAACTGTCCGAAAATACGATGTTAGGGAAAAGTGAAAACCATAGAAAACTAGGATTTTGTTTTCAAACTAAACAAAGAGGATTAAGTAAAGTAGATGTATGTACAGTAATACAGCACTAACCATAGATACCTAGATATTACATATAGTTAGTGATCTAACAAAAAAACTACATTTGTATAATATTGCATTTCTCATTCTCGTATCCGGGATTGCCATTCATTTTGCCAGAAACAAACTTCAGCATGACATCTTTAAAATGATCCATTCATTAACCAAACCGATTATTCTACTTAATGAAATGATCATTCTGGTTAACAACATTCCATATTCTCGTAAACATTATATCCAGGATGAAAATTCAGCATGATATATTATGTTATGCATTTAAACCAAAATAAATATTCCGTTAACCAGTTACGAAATTCTAAAGTTTTTTTAAAATGACAGTAATAAATTGGAATAAAACGAATACTTAAATTGACACATTTAAAAAATGTAACGCATATTTATCAATTACTACGGCGTTTTTTTATCAAAATACAAAATTTATTATTTACTTCATAGACAACAAAATTTATTAATTTGACAAATCCTTAGATTTG
>JAUYWI010072688.1:0-14166 GCA_034780595.1 Parotoplana pacifica | reverse complement strand
GATCTGAAATTGGAATCCCTATAGCTCCTACTTTTAATAAGTAGAATGAACTTATGTTCACTTGATGATCCCTAACAAGGGGTGAAACCGGTAGTGTTCTGGAATTGTGCTAGAATCCGTGGGATGATCTGCCAAGCCAATCTTTTGTCAGGGTTAATTGACTATTGCACTACTTATTGATTTATTCTGTTTTATTATTCATATGGATTTTTTAAACCAAATATATATATTTCTTGTATAAAAAATAATTTCAATTACCTAACTTGTTTGTAGAATTTTGTTGTTAGACGTCTGTATGTATACATCATCGTTAAAAAAGTATAAAGACATTTATTTTGTAAAATTGGATTCGTCGTAGGATTGATTAATTAAGACATAAAACAAAGCAATGCAAAACAAACTTCTCATGTCGTCCCTGTGTTGTATTTGAAAAAAAAGAGTAATTGGTAATTTGTTTAAATGTGTTGTGAGTAGGAAAAAATTCGTAGCATACAGATTTACCTACATATATAAAGGTGGACTTGTACAAAATGTTCATTTAATCAATATATGCTGTATGCGTGTTACGTAGTATGTGATGATACTTACCAACCTGTCCAATCTAATACTATGTATTATCTACTGCTTGTTAAATGAAAAATTTAGATGTGTAGTAACGTTACTTGAGTATCTTCATATATATTTTTTCATTTGTATAGATGGGAGGTTCTATGTAGATACTGTGCTATTTCTACATACATAGGTAGCTAGTCACATAATGATTTCCTTAACATTTGTACCATTTATATGTGAGTGCTAGGATGGGCGTGTTTAAACTATCTATTAATTGTTTTAGCTTAAACGAAGATTAATGGAGCTGAGAAGCATTTTTTGATAGAATAGTTGTGGGTACTACATATGTGTAGTGTGCAATTGGATACTCATTAAATAGTACTCCTACTTACATAATGTGTTACATATTCAAAAGGACTTCGATGAAGATATGCTTGTGCAAGTACAGTAATATGTTTTCAAATGCATTGAATATCCTTTTAAAAATACTTAATTATGCTCACAGACGGGCCTTATTTTTAAAATTTTCTGAAGGACCTCAGACCCCCTAAAAAAGTCCAGGGAAACTTCTAGGGATGTGGGGGGGGGGGTGGTCAAAATATCAACTTAAATGATATTATTTTAATTAGTTGAAATTCGTCAAAATATAAAGATTTATGTTAAAATGTTTCTACAAAAGTAGGCAATAGACGTTAGCCACATTTAAATCAAACAGTATTTCTTTTAAACATAAGTTAGTCCAGGCAGACCAAAGACTTAAGTTTTTTTTAGATGAACTTCGTATTTAGATATTTTATGGTTGGTAAGATTTCACCTTGACGATTTACCTACGTATTTCGAAATTGTATTTGAAGTTGTGCATAATACATGCATAGCTAGGTAGGTAATTGAAATTATATACAAATACTTTTATATAGAAAAACAATGTTTTCATAATTGTTTTGTATTTAATTCTCTCAAATAAGTAGAATGAAATCTTTACTGCACCAAATACACAAAATCAAAAATTAATAAATTAAATTCGTTCACTCCTTTGATAGTACTAACATGATAGGAGATGAATATAATCCAAAAATACCTTTTTATGGAAGTGGCGGTATTTATGTACGACATCCAATTTGAATGAATTTATTTCTTGAAAAGACTACGTGTATGCCCCACCCGCTCCGCTATTAACTATGTAGTAGAATATGCATCGCTCGCTGTTGTTATACACACATTGGGAAGCTTTAGGAATAAGGGGGCGAAATAGGGGCCGATGTCGTCAGGTCCCAAAAATTAATTGACCAAACCAATTTTAAAGGTCTACCACATTGCCTTTGGTGGAATAAAAGAAAACACAACGAAACAAAATTATTTACTCTCTCAGTAACATAAATATTTAAGACATTTTTGAGTTAAATATGTTAAAGAATATGAGTTTAAATGCAAAATGCGTCATTGGGGGGGAGGGAGAACTAGTAAAAAAATCCTTACTTTTCTTGATACAAAATTTGTTAATTTGCTTTAGAATTGTCGTGTTATTAAATATAGTTCTTTTTAAGAGCTCTTTCCTTTGAAAAAAATACATTTCAGGTTGAAATAGACATAATTTTATTCTAAAAATTTCAATTTCACAAAGTTGTCTATTTTACAGATAATGCGTTTTGCATTTAAACTGCGAATTAATGGTGTTTTGTTTTGATTTATTTCACAGAAGAATCTTTGTTGTTACCGAGTTAATTTAAATATTCACGCAAAGTATGATTAACTTTTTGATTTGAGATTTGACTGTCTTTGATAACTATCAAATACTTAAATAAACCATTTGTATAAAGTATATCATACGGTTTTGAATTATTCGTTTAAGTTTTTTAAACGAATAATTCAAAACAACTGAATACTTGGAGGAAATATTCAAAGTGAGAGTAATTTTGCTGAAAGTATTAATTAGGAACTTGTTTGGTAACGATGGCAACAATATCGATTTTTTTCTTGCTGTAATATTTATCTAAATAGTGGTATTGTGCACTGCATTCTAGTGACCAGCTGTGTGTTAGTGACGGTTGGCTATTTTTCCTGTGTCTCACCTCAAGATATTGATGAGAGGCATTAACCAGATCAGCCAATCGTGTCAATAACAGAGCTCCATCCAAAAGCTAAAAGAGATACGGTCAATAAATTCCAGTATTCAGGAAATATTTTTAGAACTCTAAAAAGTCAGAAAATAGTGTGCCCACAGTACTGTGAGTGTGCTGTGATATTCTAGGCCCAAGGGCCATTACTTGCCTATTTCAGTTTCATCTAGGAGCTTGTTAATATTTGGATGGGTGGCTTTTAGATGCTAATAGTTAAAGTGTAGTTTCCAAATTTGACGTCTATTGGACAAAGTTGATAACACTATATTCAGTACCATAATTAGTAGCTGTGGTTATGACGTCATAGTGTTCGGTGCAAATGATTAGTAGTTGTGGTTATGATGTCATAGTTTTCGTTACAAATAATTAGTGGTTGCGTTGATGACGTCATAGTGCTCTGTGCAAATGATTGGTAGTTGTGGCAGATTCAAGAAGAGTGAAGTGTTATTAATATACCTACATTAAAGTAAATTTTGATCGTTGTTATGTTTCAACTAATGTGATACTAATAATTTGTAATTTTAAAAGTAATCCTAGTTAATTTTTTAAAATCTCCCATAGCCATATTTTATTCATTTCTAATTGTATTATTGCACTATGGTTTTTGGGGGAATGGATATTTTGCAAGGAACTAGTAATAATGATGTTATATAAATGAGCAATTTGCCTTCTAAAAAGGAAGATACAAATATGACGGTTTCATTTAATCTCATTACTATACTAATCAAACTAGATTGACGCAATATTGTAAACACGAATAGTACAGCTTGTCTTTAATATTTAAAACGGCATATTCTGTGGCCAGAGAAAGTAATTGTTGTCTGGAATATGCAGGCTGATGATATTATCCAGTTCTTATTATGGGATATTACCGAAAATGGCTACTGCTTGTTTTGCTGAATGTAGAAAGTAAGCCTATATATCGTGGGAATACTAATATTGTATTTTACTTGTTGTTTCGAGATATATTAGCTATGTAGTTTTTTTTAAAGACATTATGTATATGGGAAGATGTATGAATGGATCGTTACATACATTTACCTATAGTAGAATATTTAATATGTAATTGGTAAAAAATATATATATAGTGATTAACTTGCATATAAGCAGATACTAAAAGCTGGTTATTAGGGGGAATAATTTTGCTTTGAATCAGGAGAAGAACGCCCTAGTTGGAAAGAAGTAACATGCAGGCAACATGTGGAACATCTTCTAAAAGTATATCGTTTTTCTTTTTCACAACAGAAGGTTGGATTGTGTTGTGATTTAATCTTACATTTCCACAGCTGAATAACATACTCTATTTAGTGCACAGGCTAGCAATTATGGTCGGCCTTATTTACATACATACATAGGTATTAGAAACAGAGCATTACTATGGACTGATTAGTAAAGGCCAGTTTGAATTTGTAATCGTCCAAATAGCATTGTTGCAGGTCACAGGGTAAAATTGGTTAGAGAATTTGAAATTTGTCCACCAAACTGTCCGTTACATTTTAGAATTTGGCAATTTTAGAAATAAGTAATTCATAACTTGGTATATAGATCATTTTTTTAAATATATGTATGCATTGGGAATTTTTTGACTTTTTAATTGAAAATTCTTTGAATAGCATATGCATTTTTATGTTGTAGCCAGGTCACAGTTGGCATTAATACTTTTGGCGGTGTCAACCCTAGTTCAGGTTGAGTTAATTACAGAAAAGTCTTTAGTTTTGTCATTTATTTTTGACAAAAATCAATACTTCTAAAGTGTTTACTTCTCCAAAAATAAACCAACCTTGACTTTGCTCACTGTATAAAGCAGTTAAAATATTAAAATGCCTATCATGAAATTGGCCTTCTGTTAGATGGTGATTTTAGTAATAAGTTGTTATTTGACTACTAAACATTTAATTAATGGAACTCTGTATTTCAAAAATACCGACATTAAACAGTTATGCTCTAGCAGGAACTGTATCTGACCTTTGGATTAGTCAATATCGGTTTCATAAATTACTTATTATCATATTTTTTATTTTAAAATGTAGTGTCTAAATTAAGAATTATCACAGATTGATTTATGTTCACTAATTTAGGCCCAACTTTCTTGAGTGTCAAGCAATAAATAATTACATCCGATAGGGAGGGGATGCAGAGGTACTGCTTGGTTCATTATTCCCTAGTTATAGGCACCGGCCGGAAGCCATAGATCTATTTTTAACTTTGAATCAAATGGAGCAGTTCAACTGCATAATGTAAATTATCTCACGTTTCTATAATGCTAAAAAATGAATATCAAATCATTTACATAACCTGGGACGAGTAATATACTGGCTGACTATTGTACATATTGTATATTATGGAGGTATATTGTGAAAATGCTATTTGTTCTATTAGGTATTTTAATGATTGAATAGTTGGCAAGACATAGATCGTACGATGTCTTGTTAGTAGTCACTAAAGCCATTAATTGTCTAGAGATTCTCATAATATGCCAAGTATACATTATACATAGTTTAACATCATATAAAGGAATCTGCATCTTACAAAGTATGTATTTATACTGGCAACAAGCCTATACAACAACCGGCTGCAACATAATATATGAATTATTGTTGTTAGTCGTGTATCAGAAAATTGCAGCTAAACTGAATACATACATTTTGTGGTATATTTTTAGTGTCATAATTTTAGTAAAAGAACTTCCACTTTCCAGTTAAACTTTATTGTTAAGATTTTTTGGAAATTGCTTTCCGATTGATTCGAATTTTATTTTGATTTTATTAATTAGTCGTTTTCTAATTAAAACTTTGATGGGATTCATTGTATCAATTTGGATATAACATTACTACAACAATTGGAAGAATACAATATTTACTTTACAATGTTCTATCCAAATTGATATAATATATCCCATAAAAGTTTCAATTTGAAAACGACTACTTAATAAAAACGAAATAAAATTCGAATTAATCGGAGAACAATTTTCAAAAACATCTTAACAATAAAGTTTAACTGGAAAGTGGAGGTTCTTTTACTAAAATTATGACACCAAATATACCACAATGTGTGTTCAGTTTAACTGCAATTTTCTAATACATCACTAACAACAATAATTCATATACAGTTTAAGGCAAAATGAAGTGCCTGATCATTTTGTCCGAATTTATGAATTTGTTTATTTTAAATAAATGTACATAAATGTATTAATACAGAAACCATTTATCTAGCGAATGTAACAAAAAACGTTTACATTCTGGGTAATTCTAGAAAACCGGCATTTTTAGGTACTAATAATTATAATTAATACAATTGATAGTTAGTTGTTTAAAAACAGAAATCTACATTTTGCTACTGATTGTTATATTGTATAAAAAGTTCCAATTTGAAACTAATCACCTCATTCTTCGGTTAATTCTGAGATAGAAACAGACAGTGTTGATTATTGTTCCACAGAAATTGCATAAATTGTTTGTAAAGTCTGGTAATGGTAGAAATATTATTATATCATAAATTGATACTGTTTTTATTTTCAATGTTATAATATCTACGATCATCTGTTTTCATTGACTTTGCCTTAACAATGGTACCTGAATATGTATCTATATTGAAAATGTAGCATGATAGATTTGGCTTTATATTCATTAATAACATTTGGATTATCAGTTATTGACAAGTTGTTATTCTGTACTCATAAACAACTTCACATGGTTAGAAATAGTTGGATGGAATAAGCGAGGTGTTTTCATTATTATAAAAAAATATAAAGTCTGGGAAGATTGAAACTCTGTCAGTGACACAGAACTATGCCTCTACACTATTTATTACCAAACTATGACCGAGGTGTCCACAGTACAGGTGAAATCAGGAAAGTTGATATCCAAATTTCATGCAACTAATTCTGAACACCAATTTAATTCAATGTATACTAGACCAGCCGATATTCCATATGGTGATATTGTATCTATGGTAACTTCATCTCACAGCATTTTCTATTTCAATACATATAATCCGGTCACTATGGTAAATTATAGTCAATACATATAAAAGATATATGATCTTAACTACCTACAGAAAGAGTTCAAAGTGTCAGCTCCCAAAATTCATGTAAGCGAGGCAAATAGATTTTATTTCATTTTATGAAGAATAAATGATGATGATAATAAGAGAGACACTGGTTTTATCTAAAGGTTATAAATTATTTATTTTTAACTCTTGGTTGTATTGCTATCACTCAGCAGACAGTTATTTTACAAAAAAATCCAAAAGTAGGCTATGAAAATAGTTTTCCCTCTCATTACAGTTGATATTTTGTCTTTAATACTAACCAGGTAAACCGCAGTATCTAATTTTTGAAAATTAAAGTAGAACTCTATTGCTGAAATGAAATGCTGCTATTTTTACTGTAAGCTACAATAAATCATTTTTTACCTCTGTTAAAGCTTGAGATTACGCCTGCTTTCTTTACCACATTGATCAATATTTAATGTAATCAAAGTTATGTTTTCTCTGATTTGTTGCAGGACTTCCATATCATTTTACCTCGACGACACCATCGCATTCATCATGTGGCTCCCCATGAAACCTATTTTTGTATTACGACCGGCTGGCTCAACTGGCCCATGGAAAAGATCGGATTCTGGACGTTCCTCGAACGTCACATTGAAAGCATTACGGGATCCAAGCCCAGGGCCGATGATATGATGTGGGCTCAAAAAACAGACTAGAACGAATGGTGATCGAAAGCTGCTCTCTTTCTATCTCTCTTCTTCAGTGTGCTATGTTCTAACTAATAGTGTCACATAGAGATCATTTTCTCATCCGTTCAATAGACACCGAATTAAGCAAGTGTGTTGTGCTGACACTCGCGCGTAGTATGTACATCCTTCAGCAGGTCCATCTTGATGGCCGATAGTAGTGATTGCCTGGTTATATAGTCCACCAAAGGCTAATCAGTCGGGGCATACTACCAGTGCTTCTTTCTGTCATGACATGTCTAAAATTGTTAGGTACCTGTATGTAAACGCGACCACCTGAAGTTGAGAACGAACTCTCTTCTAGAATCTTTCATGTGAACAACAGAAAAAAAAACTTATATGCTACTACTAGAACCAACATTTGAGTTTAATTTATTTGCTACTATCTTGATTTCAAACAAAATATACCTACGAGTATTGGTATTATTTAACTATTTTCTAATTGATAGTCCCATTAGCTCATCAAAATATTAATTGTGCGCGTGCTTGTTACAAAATGTTTACGGTTTTTTTTACCGGACAATTGCTTATTATGAGCCTTCATTTAGTGTAGTCCAGACTGTTAGATTAGTCATACATATCCCATTTTAATTTAACATTGTTTGGCTCTCAAAGAAGAATTTTCTAAACAAGGTCGACAGTAGTAACACATTTCCCTTGTTAACTTTATGCTTGAACTGTTACCTGAAATATTTATAGATGTCTGGTCGGTCACATATGGGTAATTGTTGTAAAAAAACTACTTATTTCGGTGCAATCGTTGTGTGTACATACTACTGATAAGTTTTTTAAAATTTAATAGCTATTGTTCTTTACTGTTAGAACAATGCGAATATTAGGTTTTGTAATAATATAATTTGGAAACCAACCCCCATTTAAAAGTATTTAAAAGTATTTTTTACATTATGTAAATTAGATATCAGAATATTCTTAGAAATCAAGTAGTCCTGGATAGAAATAGAAATTCTGTGACTATGTGATTATGTGCATAGAGATCTAAATAAAATTTGAATTCTATGGTTATATTGTGCATAGACATAAATGTAAATTTATTACCTATATTTAATGTAGCGTGATTTCAATACAAAAATTTCCCTTTTATTTTCATTTTAAATTGAAATGAATAAAATTCACTAACTTTTTTACGTTTCCGCGATTACTTTTCCTTAAAATCAGGTAATACTTCTCACAATGGATTTGTTTGTCGGTGATGATTGCAAACTTGTCAATGTTAAGACTCTTAATTCTTTCGGTATACGTAATTATTTTTGCATATTTTTTACTATCTATCTTATTTCTTTGAATTTTCTAAAATATGACGGTGAAAGTTGTGCACCTTCACTTGGACGTGATCGAATTGGCAAATCAAAATTATTATTTGTGTGCTTGAAAGTTTTTTTATTATATATTTAATTTTACACTGTTTTGTTTTACGCCCACGGGAAACTCCTAAGACAAATATCTAAGTTTGTGACATTGGTAGCACAATTAAGTTTCTTGAATGGTTACGTTATAAAGTGGAATGTTGTAGACATTTGTTAAAAATAAAATTTATTATAAACCTACTAATGACACAAATAAACATTGGGTATCCCGTCTATTTAGTAAACCATGCTTTACACCAAATATTATTTCAGTAATTTTTGTGCTTGCTTGATGTGATGAAAAGATGGTCAGTATAATAATAGATTTCTTGAATTATGCGAGTTTTTATATTATCTTACTTGTGAGTAGTTTAAATATTTTATTTATTATATTCATTGTATTACTATTGGGTTTTACTATGCATATCAAAGTGAATAACAATAAGGCATATCTTGGTCTAAAATCACCTACATTAATTTACATAATCAGTAATCCATTTAACAAAGTATTAACATTGTTGTTTGGTACCAGTAAGTTTACTAAGTATTTGGACATATTTCAATTCAGTTAATCTGATGACCAAGCCACATGACAATAAAATTTTACTTCATTTAAAGCTTTATTGGAGATTATTTCATTAAGCTCGAATTCCCGTGTGTGATATAGCGCTAATCAAGGAATAACTCTAGGACTTATGCTTGGATTAGGTTATACAGTCTGAAAGGGGTGATATAGTTTAATCTAGGAATGAATTGCATGAAAGTTATGCAGAGATTTTATAATTGGAGCAGGTATAAATCTCGGTATTGACATTTTAACTTGTTTTGTTTGACTGTTGAACTGCCAGTACGAGACCAGCTTGGTTTCTATAGCGTGCCTAGATTTTACATAATATCTATCTTATTCCGAGATTAGTTATTATCGAGGTTATACTACCTACCTTTCAGAACATGACGAAAAGAAATGTGTAGAATAAATTTATGCCGATGATAGTTATCTTTAGAATAAGACTATCAGTATAACTTATACCACGTACGGGAATTTACCAACATAGAAATAGTAATGTCTTATTGATGTACTGAATATTAGGTATTTTTATGCAGAAAATTGAAATTTAAAACTACCTAACGTAGTTATTTGAATAAATATCCGGACATTTGTTATGATCGAAATAGTTTGACCGGGCATTTATGTATTATAGCTTCCCCAAAAAATTTTTAAAAGAAATTCTAATAAAAAATAAATGATGGCGGTTTCCTGTTTCCGCCTCGTGTATTGTTTTTCACCATTTGCTGCCTAATCTTTGTAAAAATCTTGAATCTTTTCTTTCTACCAATCTATACAACAAATATTTCTGGCGTTTATTCAAGTAAATACGGTAGTTCAATGTTGTGTTTGTACTTTGCAGAACTTGAAAAGTAAGTAGGTGACATTAGGATTGATCAATGGATAAACAGTAGACTTTATTGGATAATTAGTGTACAATGAAAGTCTTGTTTTGCTTGGTTTACGTCGTAAATTAATAAATTTGATATGAACTACACCCCTGGCAAAAAGTAACCGTACGACCCATATTTTTTTCATATTTATTTTATACTTAAATGTTGGCTATACAACTCAATTATTTCACTTTAATTTTGTTACAGTCAATCACACAAATATCAATCAATAAGTGATGGCCCTGAAATGGGCCGTTTTCAAGGTGGATATGACCACCTTTATTGGCAATACATTCTTGACATCTTCTAGGCATTGATGCTCGTTCAAGTTCTCGAAGATCATGAATAACCTTTCGATCTAGTTTTTTTATGGAAGACCAGCAATTTTCGATTGGGCTAAGGTCAGGGCTGTTGGGTGGCTAGTCCAGACGGATAATATTGTGGGGTCATCGAACCAGTTGGTGGCAAGACGAGACGTGTGGTGTGGCATTGTCCTGTTGATAGATGGACTCCATAGTAGTATCCCAAGCAGGTTCCACACACTCATCAAGTAGTTCAATAAAAGAAGCGCTGTCAGTGTGCCTTGAATACGGTACAGGGGGGGGGGGCGGACATCCCAGGCATTGAAACCATCCTTACCTCCTCAGAGACGTGGCTGATAAATGTCTCCTACACGATATACACCTCTACGATTGCGAAAATGGTGACGCTGGTGTGTTTGAATCAGTTTCAGAGGAACCTCATCTGTAAAGACTACTCTCTTTCACTGGTCCACCGTCCAGTTTTGGTGTTGGTGAGCAAACTAGCCGTAGACGTTTTTTGCGTGCAGTAAGGAGAGGTTTTTTCGGTGCCACATAAGACTACAGACCAGAAGAGAAGAGTCGATGTAAAACCGTGCGTGGTCTGCCTTCTACACCAAATTATTTTTTCTGATCTCGTGAAAACCATAACACAATGGACTGTGCAACTTCATTGTGTAGATAAACATCTTATACTTTTCTTTACAGCAAATAATGACGTATTTCAGTGTTATGAATTAAATGAGCTGTTGAACAAATAGTTTTTCATTAAAATGTCGAAAACAGCTTCAAATGGTTAGCAACATTTTTATTTATGATATAATGACGATTTACCAACAGTAAATCTAATTATTGTAATAAAATTAAAATTTAAATGCCAATTTAGTACGGTTACTTTTTGGATACTCTTTTAGTCAATGACTTCAGATTCAAATTTCAACTGTTTTTTTATTTATTTCTTTTTAAATTAATTACCGCATTTTGTGAGGTGGCTTAGTATTGGAAAAGAGAGATCAGACTATTTGTGAATTATATTCAAAAAACAGTCTGCGGTGTTGAACACTTGTTTTTGCCAAATGTACTAACCAACTGAATGAATCAGTATTGACTTTTGGGATTTTATTTGGCTAATGTGTAAACTCTACCATTATAATTTATCAGGTGCCTGTAAAATTCAAGTCACCTCTAATATGGGAAATCAAAAGTTTTTATGAACAATTTCCATGTAACAGACAAGTAGTCTTGGGAATCCTTTGTTCATTTTGTTTCCTTTGATTTTCACCAGTACCATGCCCAGCTTCTTTTTTTACTTCTCGGTCCTCAGCTATATGTTCGGTACTTTGTTTTTGGTTTCTGTTTTACTACGATTTGCTGTAGATAAATGAAATCTCTATCATGCTAAACGTTTACAACATATAATATACGTTTAATCACGAAAGCAATTTTAATCATAGTTACTGGGTTAGCTGGTATAGTGTATGTATAGTACTTTAAAAATGATTTTTACGGGCATCCATATTTAGTATACATAACAGTACTTGTATACCGTACTTAGTAATTAACATTTTATATGTGTCCATTTGTACTGTTTTTAATGACAAAAAGTACCAACCAATTGCTCGAATTATGTCTAATTTCCAGTAGAGATGTCGGTCGTACTTGACTGATTATAATAACGTTACGTAGCTCTTGCGAGGTTAATATGTTGGTGTGAAGAAATATTTTTATACTTCAATATTTTTGATTTATCTATCTGGCTTGTTAGAATAAATAATTTTTTATTGTTTTATGTGTGTGTGTGTGTGTGTGTGTGTGTTTAGAAAACCTGTGTAATAAGAAAAGTGGTGTGTTAAATCTCATATTTGTCGAATTATTACCATTTAAATAGATAGTTGTCGGTGCATTTTTATTTGATATATTATTTCGTTCATTTTGTTAGTCGACCAATCAGTACTCAATTTGGATTTTTAAAAACCTGTTTTATGAATGGCGGTTGGCATCTAGGTAGAACTCGGAAAAGATTCATTAAAATTTCTTAAGCTCAATTACATTATATTACAATTACATTTTGGTCACACAAAAAAGGAAGTTTAGAATATTCGGTATTATGAAAAAATAACCTCTATAGATTATATTGTAAAATAGAGCTTTATTTATACGATCTTGGGTTTCTTAAAAGATGTACTTGAAAATAGTATCGGTCCAAAATTTTACACAGGTACTTAGAAATTATGCCTGTTGTATGCATTTTGCTTTTTCGTGTTTTTTATTCCGTTGTATAGAATTTCTGTGGTCAAATTTAGACATCAAAAGTTATAATATTTTTTACAGGATATAATTTCATATGAACCTTTTAGCTGCAATTGTGCTTATACAAAATTATAATATATCATTTGATAGTCAATTTTTAGAATTCTTCAAATTTTGTGAAAAATACTTTAAAAAACATTCATTTGAATGAAATATCAACCACAAATATTTTTTAGTTTGATTAACTAATTGGTTCATCTTAAGAAGTATTCAACGCATTTTGTCCCAAGGTTTCCTTATTAACAGTTATCTGTTTTCAATTAATATCATTATTTCTTTTGTGTGGTTGATTGGGAAATAAATAATCCAAATTAATATATTTCTAAGTCGGATTTTGTTACATGTTACTTTTTAAGGTATTTTTATACATTTTATTTAGTTAATTCTATTTTGAGATAATTTATTTGTAAACCCAAAATTGTTGGCATCCAAATACTGGTTTTAGACAGATGTGCAACCCGTTTTTAGTTCTGGCAAGCAAGCGGGCTAGATTTTGTTTTATATTTACTAATTATTTTTTATTGAATTTTATTGTAAAAGGGGTGTCTTTTCTTATTGTGTTATTATAACCATTATTTTATGTATAGCTTTTTGTTATCTTTTGAATGCAGAGTTATTAAATAGCATTTCGCTATTTTATAGAGCAATGGTATTGCTGTAAACGAACCTAAATCTAATATAATTTTTTTAATTTCGATTATTAGTTTTTTTATACTACATTCTGAACCAGTTAGATCCATCCAAGATGTTTATCATTATCTTTGCCTAGTACCTGTCCTCAGGGACAACTAAAACACTGGTCTGCAATACAACTGGAAAAGGTTCGAAATTTTAGAGGCTCACCCTCCACTCAAGGGACTCCTACAAATCATAAGTTTCTTATCAGTTTGGAGGAGTTACTCGGGTGAGCGAACCTCGAAATCTGAAGGAAGATTGTGCCTTATTCGGGCTTTATGCATACGCCATGCCCCTTCCAGTGGATTTGAGGTTGAAAAGTTGAAGTGTCCTCTCAAGATTTCAAACTCTAAGTTTCAACCTTATTTCAACCAAAATACTTTACATTAATTCTAGTTCACATTTTCTCGGTTAAAGTTTGATAGGTTGCTTCATAGTTAAATTTTGAGGTGGATTTCAATCGATTGAATAATTCAACCTCGAAAATGCGAACCTAGAATCGATGTCCAAAAAGGGTTGAAATGAAGAATTAGGTTTGAATTCAGGTTGAAATCTCTGGGATATTTTTTTTAGCCAATTCGAGGCAAATTTCACTTGTTGTTGTTGTTGTGGTGGTGCCCAGCAGCTAGTTAGCAGGTTCGTTGGCCAGAATCCGACCAATCGCCTCAAG
>JAUYWI010072677.1:0-14168 GCA_034780595.1 Parotoplana pacifica | reverse complement strand
TACATTTTTCATTTCTGACCGGATTGTTTTATGGATTTCGATTTTTGGATTTCGGATATACTAGATGGTATTTTCAAATTATTGTTCTATTTAATTTCCTTTTTTGTTTTGCTATTTCCAGATCCAAACTTTTTTGTCAGTTAATATATTTCTGCAAAAACAAGTCGTTCTTCTTCAGTGAGGAGAGATGTGGACTACGTGGGTAGAAGGTCAGAAAGATGAAAGTGGGGAAAAGGAGAGGCGTCGAAGACCCCAAAAGAAATGGAAAGATTGCATCTGTGAAGATATGGAGACAATAGGAGTCTGAAAAAATGATACAATGGAGGGCAAGAAGTGGAGGAAAATGATCCGCACCGGCCATCCCACCTAAATTGGGGAAACGCAAAAAGAAGAACTCTTCCTAAAATTCAAAGAATTTAGACAATTCATTAAATTATAAATACAATATTCAAAGACGAGGACTCAATAGCACGTGATATTCGGCAGGCTTTCAGCGGCAAAATGTTATTAGCTCTAATTTTGTCAAAAGGGCGCCAAAAATAAGGTAAAATTATTAAATCCAAAAGATTCTCGTGATCAGTTCATCTAGATATAAAGTGATGATTCAAATGTTTTAGAACATTCTATTGAGACGCCTTTTAGTTTAATGACTGGGCAATGATAGTTAAATTTATTTTTTGCACTTACTTAATGTAATCCATTGGCTGAAATTTGCAAAGATTTTTTAATCTCACCCAAGTGTCAAACAACATTTTACGCGTGTTATTTTCAGCTTGACGTTTTATATCCTCCTGAAAAAAAGAAGCAGTTCATAATGTTTAAATATCCATTTTACTAAAAAAACTGGCATTACATTACTTTTTTGTTTATCTCATGTTTCTAATGCAAAATATTAACAGCAATTGCCTTTTCCATTTTGGTGTATGGAAGATAAAATAATGTGAAATCAAACACTGTTGCTAATCATCCATTTTTAATCATTCAAGCCAAATCTTATTTAATGGATGAAAAAGTAAAAACTTTGTAGAGTAATAACCGTATACTAAAGCGCAGAAATAAGGCCAGGCCTGCAAACATTATTATATCTACCAATAAGTAATCAGGACAAACCATTCCATTAATAAATTTAATTGATTAATATTCTAAATTATCTAAATTGTAACATAAATATATTTACAAGACAACATTTTTTTAGCCGAGCACTACCTAAACTCACTAAACAATATACAAATCTAACAGCTAATAATGAGATGTTGTACACCAACAATATCCTGTTACTTGAGTAAATAACTATGAACAATTACGTAAAGAAAAAACACATCGTATAAAAATAAATTAAAACGGAATTTCCTCTGTTACAGTGAACAAAGTGCTACAAATATTACAGGAATAGGTATTAGGGTAACCATTAATGTAGGGATCATAATACAAAAAGAAAAACCTTCACTATCTTTAGACAAAATACCATAAATAAAAACAAATTCAGGAAAGGCCGTGAAATTAAAAAAAAACATTATATTTAAAATTCGCTTCACAAGACGGTTATAAAAATATGTATTTTAAGCATAAAAGCATTTCCTGAAACTATTGAATATGTAAATAATTACGAATGTATTTAATATTTAAAGTAAACACAAAATGCTCTTCAAAATAAAAATCTATAAATGCAGTAAAATGTGTTCAACCTTCAATGTTAATTTGACTTTTATTGCAGATTGACACTATGTCTGAATAGCAGTGTAATTATTCAACCAGGATATAAATGACAACTAAGTATTTATTAATTCTACAGAATTTTGTTAATGTCGAAAAAAAACTGTATATCTGTACATCTAAACCAGCTTACAACAATAAAAACCATTAATTAACACCTTTGATGGCAGATTGAGAAAAGTTTTTCAATATTTACAAAAGTTTGTATTTACGTCATTAATCTTATGTTATATTATTTAATATTTTTTCCAATTCCCTTGTCAGCATAAACAATATAAGAACATTTTTAATTCAATAACAATATTAGTCTATAAAAACCATTAATCAAAATCAAAACAAATTTTAAAAAGTAAATACAATTCATAAACATAAATTTTAGAGGACATCCATCTCTATACTCGTACTAGTTTCGAGATATTTGCCCCTCATCGGTACAGAGCAGGACTGGAACCCGCTGGACTACAAGTTCACCCACCAACATCGATGTTTATGACTTATATTTATAAAGCCAAATGATTTAAAAAATGTCTATAAACAACCTGCTCTGTGCATCAAGGCTAAATAGACAGAGAACTAAGTCCCAAATCTGGAGAACACTGACCAGCAAATATTCAATAGAGAACCTCCAAACAACACGAAATAAATTACAGAAATTAAATATAATTCATAATCATTAGTATTAGCAACATTTGGTTTTATAAGTTATAAACATCGATGTTGGTGGGCGAGCTCGTAGTCCAGCGGTTAGAATGCTTGCGTGCTAATCAGAAGGCCCTGGTTTGAATCCGGCTCTGTCCTAATGACAGATAATGTGCTGTTAATATTGATGTTTATGAATTATATTTAATTTCTGTCGTGTTGTTTGGAGGTTCTCAATTAAATTATATTTGTTTAATTAACTAACATATTTTGCAATAGATCTTTTCCGAAGGGATTTTAAAAGAAGATTCCAAGGAATTTAAATATTATGTCTATAAATTAAACTTATTTTTTAAAAATTATTTCATGTTGTTTTAAGGTTCCTAATTGAAAATCAAAGCATATTAATCACCATTTTTGACATATTAAACATGCGAAAGATGAACTGAGATTGTTTAACGAAATGAACTATATCAACATAGATATCAGCATTCTGTTTTGATTCAACTGTAAGTATTTATACACTTTTTAATCAATCAAAGAATAATATAAAACTGGATCACTGGT
Organism: Parotoplana pacifica; assembly: GCA_034780595.1. Taxonomy (NCBI): domain Eukaryota; kingdom Metazoa; phylum Platyhelminthes; order Proseriata; family Otoplanidae; genus Parotoplana; species Parotoplana pacifica. The sequence goes on along the minus strand of JAUYWI010072677.1, from coordinate 11,249 downwards.
TATTACTTTTCCACCATAAAAAGTTTTTATAGCCATTTTAAGAGTGAACACATTTATGTTAAGTTCCACGATGATATTAGAACCAAATTCACACTGTCATTAGAACAAATTTTAGGCTGTTATATTAATCTAATATTACGATTTAAAAAAATGATTGAAATAAACAGCATCATAGCAAAAAGTTGGAAAAATGAGAAAATTCGCATATAATTTAGTCGTATTGGAAAAGTCTTAATGTTTTGGAAAAGTTGTAATGTAATTTAATCGTTTTGAAAACCTTGTAGGTAATTTAATGGTTTTGGAAAGTCTTAATGTAATTTAATCGTTTTGGAAAAGTTGTATTTAATTTAATCGTTTTTTAAAAGTTGTATGCAATTTATTAAATATAATTTATTATGTATTTAATATATTCGTTTTGGAAAAATCGAAATGTATTTTTGTCGTACCTATTCAAAAAATCGTACTGCATAAAACGAGTGCTTCATAATATTTTAAATTTGTTATCAAATGAATATGTAAACGCCTTTTAATTTTACAGCTTTTTGGAAATGAATATTTAACGACGTGTTAATATATGCCTTTTTTCATTAAACATTTTCATTAATAATATCTAAAATCAACAACTTTTCATGACTGTTTAATTTACGTTTTATAAATTGTTTTTTTTAATTTACTACTTTTTGCTGTGATTTTATGACAAATCTAAAACAGAGATACTTACAAATATAGAAATTGTCTATGTAGACTTTTAAAAATGACAAAAATACAAAAACAATGTGGACATTACCTCAGTATACTACAAAATAAAAAAAGAAACACAGAAGACAAAAAATTAATCATTATGTATTTTTAAACTTTAAAATAAGATTCTATAAAATTTATCAGACTGAAATACGAGTATATATGTTATAAATCCAATTAGCTAAATTAATTATGCATGTTATGTTATGCTATATTTAGAAAATTTATCTATCTTTCTTGTCTCTGGCCTGGGGCAGGTCCATGTCTATAGATTCCATTTTCTTCAACTGTTCCCTATTAAGTGCCAATTCCTTAAGATCGAAATATTACATTTTTTATTTGATCTGTGACATGTTTTCCTTGGTTTGGCTTGGCTTCTTTATAATAGAAGTTTGCCTTCAATGACTGGCATGTTTTTCTCCACCAATTATCGCATGCTTTCTGTAGTTTTTCCGTCCAGTCTCATTACTATTTGCCGTTCAGATTATCTTGTCTTCTTGTTGTCAGGTGTCCGTCCACTTGAGTAGTAAATTGTTTACTGATAATGTTGTTCTTTAAATTTTCAGTATTCCATTTCTTGCGTGGTTTTCCGGTTTTATCTTCTTGAACTTTAAATTAGTTAATGAAATTTGAAAATTAAGTTGTGATCAGTGTTGATGTCAGCTCCAGGATAACCGCACAATTTTATTTTCGCTATTTCTGTATCTTTGACGGACTGAGATGTAGTCAATTTGATATCGAGAAATGTCTCCAGGGCTCTTTCATGTGTATCGTCTTCTCTTATCTTGTTGGAATATTGCATTTTTTAACATACAAATTGATGTTGTTTGCATAAATCCACGAGTCGTTGTCCTCTTGTGTTTCTTGTACCCTATACCAAAGTAAAGTCTCCGATTTCTTTATCGTCTCGTCCTTCTCCAACAACTGTATTCCAGTTTCCCATTAAAATTAAGTTATCATTTCCTTTGGTATCATGTATAAGATCTACTATCTGATCATACTTTTTTTAAATTTCGTCATCTTTGTGTTGTGATGTTGACATGTCAACTTGTTTGTATTATTGTTCATTGAATTTGCTTCAATTGTGATCATGAAAAGTCTGTCGCTTTTCCAGACTGTTTCCAGTGTGGTGTTGATCAATAGGTAAATGGGGATGTAAACCATCTTCGTCATCCGAAATTACAACGAACAAGCGCATACATACATTAATCTGCAATGATTTCCTCTTCCTAGTCTTCTGATAATTAATTTATGTATCTAAAAAATAGATAGATCACACTCGAGTATAGGCAGTTATCCTGTCGACGGTAAACACAAAAACTACCTATTTAATACAAATAAACAAAATTTTGACTTAGTAGGTCTTGCATATTTCGAGAAAGAGTTTTGCCATAACATATATGGAGAACTTGTTTAAAATTTAATTATAGATGACAGGCACCTAAGTTATGACAAGATACGTTTGATAATTTGAACAATCTAATAAACTGCTCATTGGAAATTAAGCCAACATCAATTATCTATGATATGTATATTGCAGATTTGCGCTGTTTCATTTACTTATTACAAAATTCATACTTAAAACATTTGAGTTTGAGTTCCATAAGGGAAAGTTACATACACCTATACAGGAGTCATTTGTGATTTCTGTTTGTATTAAATGGTTTAAATGAAATAGGATATAAACAGATGAAAATGTAGTGTAAAATGATCAATTTGTTAATAAATATTGGATATTATAACAATATACGTACACCTAGATTAAAATTTTGAAGATAATATAGAAAAACACCTAAAAATACACAACGTCTATTAGGAGATATACATATAAAAAGCATTCATTTTAGGTTATAAAATAATTTACGTACAAAGGAAAAGATTTGGTAAGTATTCTCCAGCCTTGCTTAATAAAGGCTTGATGAAAATAGTCCACATATAACTCTTTCTTATTGAAAGGCAAAATTGTTTCCTAACTTAAAATTTATAGCATTTGCTCCTTCTCCATTATTTTCAGAAGTGGTAACAAAACAAAACTCATGTTTAAAATAAAATTTAACGCCTAGACTAATTTTGGAGAATATTAATTATCAAATTTTATCTACGGCTGCTATGAACGTCAATTTTTAATAACAACCAAGAAAGTTTTACTTTTTCTTATATAGAATAGATAAATTTGTAAAAAGAACTTCTGAATGTTTGTATGGGTATTTGACAACATAAAATCTTAGTTAGCATATGTATATAAACTTTCAATTTAACAACTGCCCACTTAACAACTGTTTCTAGGGATATCAATATGGCATATTAAACTGGATTTTTAAAATATAAATCCAGCATTTTATGCGTTTAATGGTATTTGATTACATAATATCTTAGATCACCATTTGGCTTAGTAACTGTTGCTAGGGACGCCAACATCACATGTCAACTAGCAATTTTATAAATGTATCGCACAAAATAACGATTTATATATGTAGATATTTGACCACACACATGAAACTTGATACCCATAAGTACCTACTTTCATTTAGGTAATCAGAAAGGCAACAAGTACTATTTACAAAAACATCACCTGATAAATCCTCTCTATTTTAAAAATATAATTAATTTTAAATAAATGGGCTCATTAAACAAATTCTCTATCATTTGACAGCGTGAGTGCCTTTTAATAAAAAAACAGGATTTTAAGCACTTTTTTGCCAATAGCTTCTTCTTTTTCTCTTCTTATGCAAAATTGGCAAAAACTTTTCACTTCTATGCTCTGATATAAAATATACGAACATTTTATATTATTCAGGCTATGATTATGCCTAGCTGATGAGGCCCAACAAGTAATATAGATAAGTAGTATATTTTTTTCAAAGTATACCTGTTTTTTTATTATTACTCTTAAACACTTTCCATCGTGTTTCGCATACTCCCAGGATGTTGACTTTAAATGTCTTCATTTCTTCGAGTACATTTTCCAATTTTCCATCTTGTAGCATTGTCCGCACATTCCAAGTTCATTTCTAGCGTCCGGTTGTCTGAGGTGGCCTGAATGCTTAACCCAGTGATTCTTAGCACCCGCTAGTAACCCAAGTTCGCCGTAACCCTACGCCGGGATCCTACCTATGGTTCCTAGGCCCTTTTACCAACCTCTTAACCATCTACGCTACTGGGACCTACACTACTCCGATAGACAAATGAAAGAGGTCTATCGGCGAATCGATCCTACGCCGGGATGCTACCTATGGTTCCTAGGCCCTTTTACCTTTTTCTCGTTTTTGTGTCATTTTGTCAATAATTTATTTATGAACAATTTTTGATTTCGATTTTTGATAAAATTTAAACATTACATAACTGTTGCACATTAGATGATATAACTTTGAACATAAGGTACTGAGTGTTGCTTGGCGGCTTTAACAGGGACATTAAACACTTCAATTTTCTGTTTTATGCGCTTCTACACCGATCAATACTCGCCCTTTCTGACTGTTCGATATGCCTTCCAACCATTGGCCCATCTAACTAGCGTCGCGTCACTCATATCGTCCACCTCTGAACCGTGCGTTATCGATCTCAGACGAGCTAAGTTGATTGCCAATCTCGTAGTTGTGGTAATATCAATAATAACTACTCGTTGCATTAATTCATTGATATTTTATTTTCGCATCCGCTTCTAATTTGGGAAATTATGCACGTGGTTAGAGCAAAAGCAAATATGGTAGCTTTAGCGATGGCGATTTTCTACGCGCAATTGAGCCCTTAGCGGCTAAGCAATTTATAATTAACTCTATCACTATCCACTATTAGCTGAAACAAAGAGAGCTTTGAGAGCAAAGAAAACAGGAATACCGCCAATGTTATCAGAAGTGGAAGGAGCTCTCCTTCGTGACACTTTTAGGAAGCTGTTATACTAGAGCTATAACAGCGGTGTAATCTTAGTGGAGGGGGATCAGCTGAACTGCTGGTATCAAATAACGCATCTCCAGTAGTATGGATACTAACATCAGGTGGCAGTTTAAGTATATAATATGCAGTATTTAGGTACATGTAAACGACAGAATAGAAAATGATTCTTATCCAATTCCCAAAACAGAAACCATATTCTCGAAGTTAAATAATGCTAATTTACAAAACAAATCGACTTAACTTCAGCTTATTGGCTAGTAGAATTGGAAGAAGAGGCAAAACGTTCATCCGTTATCAACACATCAAAAGGCTTCTTTAGAACGAACCGTCTACAGATGGGTATAAAACAGAATCAGCCATTTATCCAACGCGCAATGTAATTAGTATTCTCAAGAATAAAAAGTATTGTGATCTATCAAGATGATTTTGCCATTTTGCTGAACAAAGTTGCTCTTGAACAGATAATCAATGCTGTTGGGTCACGATTGCAAGAGAAAAAGCTTACAATGAATGAAAATAAAACAAACTGAATATGCTGATCTGAGAAAGGAATATTTTCTGATCATAAACTAGTAAATAAGATTTAAAGTATCAAATCTCCAGAAGATATAAAAGAACAAAGCTTTTTGGGCCTCATTCATTACCTCAAGACTTACACCCAATTTCTCTTCAAAACAATCTTGCTTTTGAATGAAATAAAAACTAACGGTTTTAAATGGAACCTTGCTAATAGAAAGGTATTCGAAGATTTAAAGATTGAAATTTCAGTATATTCAGTAGTTCAACCACTTGCTAGTTCCAAGGAAGTGACTTACCACGGATGTGTCCAAAAGAGCATTGGGAGCAGTACTTACGCAAGAAGAAAATCCAACGATTTTTATCACAGAGTGCTATCAACATCAGGGAAGAATTATTCGAATATTGAAAGGGAGACACTGGTCCAATTGTACCCAAGCTGAGCTACCTTTCAAGCTCATTTTTAAAAATTAATAATTGAAACTGGAATGATATATTCAGAAAACTTATTGGTTATTTCACCACAGTTACGCCAAGAAGTTTTTACGTCTGTCATGACAACAATCATTAAGGTATTCACTCTACTTTCAATCGTTTGAAATTATCAGCATGGTGGCCTGGTATGTTTAATGATGTAGTAACTATAGAAGAAGAATTTACTGCGCTGGGCTTAAATAAATTATCAAAAGGTCAACCAATTCGTAAAATGTAATCATCAGTTTATTTCCCTAAATCGAATGGTTTTGCTGAACGGGCATTGCAAATAGTCAAAGCTCGTGTGAGAATATGGAACTCACACAGAATTTACTACTTTCCCACAACGAATTTTACTGCATCATATAATATCTACAATTTCTAGAGGACTACAGGTCTTGCGGCATCATAAAGAGTAAAAAATTGAAATATTTCATAAAAAGTCATAAAATTGTAAATTGGTAATTATCATTTTTGATAAAGACTTTTTTTTATTTTTAACAACACAAATCCTAATACTTTTCAGTGCTCTGCACTGATTTATAGTCTTAATTTAGGATCTTGCTCTTTGCATATTTTTCACAATGCCTTCCGAAAGGGCACTACCTTACAAGTTGGATGAGTTTGTTTGGATTTCTACTTTTTTCTAACTGTCTGCAGCTAGACGAGCAGACTATAAATCTGCAGAGGTGACTAGTGTCACATGGTTTATGCTGTCTGACTTGAGTTTCAGATAGCTGAGTCTCAAACCAGCACTTCTGCGTATTTTGAATCAGTGGCAAAATCTTCAACATTATTTTCTAACATACAGACTGATACCAAAAATTGTGTGGATGTTACAAGAATATCCCACACCAGCTTACCTATCTTTTGTTTGTTTTGTGGCTCAAGAATTTGGAAACTTTCTGTTGAAATTCCAGAGAAAAGAACCTCAAATACATGTTTAATTCTCTGGTTTGTGTGGTGCTGACAAACCTACAGCACCAGTTTGTACGGGAATCATGTATTCCAAACTGAGTTGAAAAACTTGATGTGATAAAGGATGTACATAAAAAGAACAAATTAATTGATATTGGCATACACACAAAGAATATTTTGCTTGAAAGGAATGTCAATCAATTGCAAACAGTAATTTTTGGCAATATTTGTATGACTTTTTACACAACAGCTGTTTCAGCATTGCAGTCAAGCCTTCCATTTGATTCAGCTTTTTTAAAGGATGCGCAATTCATTCATTCAGATAAATGACATGATTCCCATTCACTAAACAGTATTACACGCTTATTCTTGAAAATTATGGAGCTTCTCAACAAAGTGGTCCCGCTACTGGTACCATGCCCCGAATTATGCACGTGGTTAAAACAAAAGCAAGTATGCTAACTTTAACTAAGGCGATCTTCTACGAGCTTTAAATCATCTCTGGATATTCGTCAAATTTAATTCAAACAACGATGAAAAGAATAATTAAAACTAATGCAATAACACAGAGAAATAGAAAGAGAAGAGAACAAGTAATATAAATGCTAACTCCAACGGTTTACCAATTTTCTGTGGTTAAGTAGAAGAAGCCAATAACGTATGAAATTGGCGAAGGCCTTTTAATCCCGATTGTTCAATAAATTTCCGAAAATTGCCCATAATTGACGTTATATTTGATGTTATACCTATTTCACAGATATTATAGCATACATATTTCCATTTTCTTAGACTGTGACAATGACAGTTGAAGAATATCCACCAACTGCGTCAGCTATTAAAACAACAGCAGAAGTAACATTTTAGTTTCTGCAGAAATATCATCTAATTTACTGATATTAATGCCGGATTTCTTTTTTCCTGGAATATTATCAAAGTTGAGGACAGTTTATTACCGAATGAGGTGATCAGAAACGAAGCATAGGTAAAATTTTATTTTAAAGCAGTACTGCAACTATGTATGCCTACATCAGTTTGTTCTATCACATTTGTATCAGGTAATTAATTTCTATGATTGTATTGATGTCTGTTTGGAACAGGGGGTCTTCATTTGGTAGAGGGAGGAAAGTCAATCTGACATCGTAACTAGCTTCGATTATGCTGCATCAGCAGTCCCGAAACAACCTCGGTGTCACTCAATTTGAGAGGGAACACCTGTTAACAAAACTGAGGGATCAGCTGTTGTTAACAAAGTTGAACTGCTTAAAACTCCCAAACCCAATGAAACCGATACGTTAAAGGCGAAAATACTTGCGTCAAATAAGCCTAGTCCCTGACTACGGGTCACGCAGCACTGTTGTCTGGTGAGAGATGTAGTGATCGAAACACTATGTCTATGGTCTTTAATAAGCCAACTAGTTGACAAAATGACATAGAAATTACTTTGCGAATGTTTGAACCATGCCTAACTATATTATCTCTGTTCTTTCATTCCAGGAAGATTACGTCATCCGTCCTGCTGTTTCAAAAGAAAAGGAGAAACCCTACCAGTGCAATATTTGTGAGAAATGTTTTAGACGCAGTAGTAACTTAACCAACCATAAAAGAACACACACTAAGGACAAACCATACCAGTGCAATATTTGTGAGAAATGTTTTGGACACAGTAGTACCCTAACCAGCCATAGAAGAACACACACTAAGGACAAACCATACCAATGTACTATTTGTGAGAAATGTTTTACACAGAGTAGCGCCCTAGCCAGCCATAGAAGAACACACACTAAGGCCAAACCATACCAGTGCAATATTTGTGAGAAATGTTTTAGACAGAGTAGCGCCCTAGCCAGCCATAGAAGAACACACACTAAGTACAAACCATACCAGTGCAATATTTGTGAGAAATGTTTTGGACAGAGTAGCCACTTAACCATCCATAAAAGAACACACACTAAGGACAAACCCCACCAGTGCAATATTTGTGAGAAATGTTTTAGACACAGCAGCAGCTTAACTAGCCATAAAAGAACACACACTACGGACAAACCATACCAGTGCAATATTTGTGAGAAATGTTTTAGAGACAGTAGCAACTTAACTAGCCATAAAAGAACACACACTAAGTAGACACCATACCAGTGTAATATTTATGAGAATTTTTTACACCGAGTCGCAACCTAACTAGACATAGAAGAACACACACTGAACTAACCATTGTACTGATCTATTTGTCAGAAATGCTATACAACTAGCCATAAAAGATTGCATACCCAGGAAAAACGATATCATTGTAATATCTCTTTCAAATGTTTTCAACTAGTGCCAGCTTAGCCAGACACAGAAAAACAGATTCTAAGTTAAAACCATACCTTGTCTGTACTACTTGTGGTTTTTTTAAACAGATTTGCATACTTAGCATAACATTAGCTTCCAAAGACTTGTCTCAATTAATCTGCTCAAAATGATTCTTTCTACATATTATAATGTAATATTTTTATTCTCAATATAAATTTAGCTTAATGTATAATGTATATTACACCTTCCTATTTATTTTGGTTGCCACTTTGATCATTAAAATTGTTTTGATTCATTCTATAAATTATTACTTTTAAAAAGTATCAGAGGGCTCTCTAGTTAGTAATGTAGGTATTCGATGTACACTATAGTCTGCTATTAAAATTTTATTGAATTATCATTGCAAAACTTTCTCCATGACTGTTCTGTGGACTGTTGTTGTCAGATTGAATTAGTAGCAGCCCGAGCACGTAGCGCACTGGACTAGTAATCGGATTTGCCCCGTTGGAACTCCGGTCGTGACTCACTTGACAGATGCTCTTTTGGTTTTGTTTAATAAAAACATTTCTTTAATTTAGTGTACTTCAATTCGATTAATAACGTTTTATTTGATTTTACACATAATTTGGTGTCCAGCTGAATGTACTAGGCGTTGATAAAGATTGATTCTCAGGAGCATCTGACATGTTTAAAAATAGCTTTTTGGAATGTTTTATAATTTATTTTTTGTGAAATCAAAAGCTATGGATATTTTTAATTTGGATTAAATGCTCTCTGATATATTTTAATCAGCTGCAGGCAGCATAAAATGTTTTATGTATTTCTGGATTCGAAATAGACTAATATTGCCACTTCTGCACCTATTTTTAATACATCCAGAGCTTTGGGATTGTGTTGTATTATAGTCTAACAATTGGTGCGCGTGTAATCATTTCTTTATATTTTGAAATAAATGTTTTCTCTCTTATAAAATAATTTTTTTCAAATATACAAAGCATTTAAAAGATCTTTAGTAATAATTGAGCCGCGATTTCTATAAATATGCAACAATTACTGTTAGACATTATATTTTATATTCTACCAAACCTTTGTGGTTAAGTAGAAGAAGCCATCAAAGCTGTGAAATGATTAATTGAAGGCTCTAAATCTCAAAAAAATTGGCGATAATTAGCACTATGTACCAAATAAAATTAAATTAAACAAATCAAACAATAGTTAATTTTATTCTATAAATAAATTCAAAGTAACTTTGATTTGTATCCACCAAAATAAAGCTAACTGATTCTATTTAAGTTTACTTTGATCTACATAATAAAAATAAACAAGTGATATGATTGGTTGGATATGGATTTGCTCTAATAGAATAATATCAATGGACACCCAATTAGCTTTTCATACCTGAGCAAGGGGGTGTCCGCACCCCGAAATTCAATAAAGTGGGGAAGGGAAGAGGAAAAAGGGGGGTTAGCAAAAAGAAGCCAGGGAGGAAAATAGAGGAGTCAAATCAATAAAAATCGGAAGGGGCAGCAAAAAAAGAAAATGGGGAGGGGTAGAAAAGAGAAGGAAACGATGGAGGGTTTCGCAAAAAAGGGGACGGGTGTCAAAATAGGAAAGGTTGGTAGCAAGATAGGAAAAAAAATGAGAGAAAAGAAGGGAGGGGGTAGTAAAAATGCAAACCATTGTCATTTGAATACAAACAGTTGTTGTTACCTTCTAAAACAATGTCATTTGAAAAAGAAGAGTTGCTATTACACTGCACCATTTGTTTATAAACACAAGTTTCAACCAGGCTTACTGCTAAAACATAGAATCCTTCTTCTATATTCTGTTCAAAAATGAAATCGGCTACACTTCCCAGATATTCACCATGCGATCCTGATGCAATTGCAGAATACAACATTTTTGCGATTTTTTAGTAGGTGTCAGATAAAGTTCCTGGGTTGGAACTCCAGTATTTTTAATTGTACATGTGTCAAACACCCCATCAAGGTGAGACCTTGGAATTGAAAGTGCAATTCTACTGGAAGAAAGAAATGAAGCTTCACTATAGTGATTTGGACACCGGGGATGGATTTTCTGTCAGAAATGGTTCAACATAAGTTGTGTACCTATTAATACTGTGATTCATGTGTACCTTTACGTCATAGTCTGTCAAAACATAGTCTTTAACTAAATTCATAAAATATTATTCACCTGAGTTGCAATTAGAACAATAAGCGTCGTTCACATCGGTATTTGATACAAGTATTTAATGAAAGCGACATATTTGGGTAATAATAAAAAATCAAATAGCCTGGGATATGGTAAAGTAATAATTATGTAATCATAAATATAGGTCATACCGCTGAATTCGACCGCCTGTAAAAATTAAAACTAAATTCCTTATAGATGAATTTATTAGTTACCAAAGCACA
>JAUYWI010072666.1:0-14169 GCA_034780595.1 Parotoplana pacifica | reverse complement strand
ATAAAATGGTAACAAAAGAAACAAATTTACATAACTTTTTGAATTTTTGTAATTAAAATTATATACTACTTTTATGCAAATTTATAATATAAACAAGGAGTGGGTACTCTATGGCTTCTACGATGTGGAGTAAAATTAGTCGATTAATTTCTAGTCTATTGGCTAGCTCCTCTGAAATTGCTTCTCAAGGATTTCAGCACCAGATCCAGTCATTCTTTACATGAAGCCTTCAGCTTTGATTTGCATGACCAATTTATCTCTGCACTTTTCCACTGACTGCTCTCATTTGTTGCATCTCCTTTGATAACTTAAGATTTTCCATTCTGTGAAAGGTCATTTAACCAGCAATCCTTTCTTTTTATCTTTCGCAAAAAAGGCACATGGAATGCAGAACACACCATCAAAATGTGTCGATATTTCATCCAAGAAAATTTGTTAAGCCATGTTGCGTTGAATTTTCGGTGATGGTTTCCTGTAAATATGATGGAAATGCGTAGATATCTGGCGTCCAGTGACTGCATATTGAACTATATTTCTGTTGGTCAGAGTCAGAGAGCATTTCTAAGTTATTCGAAATTTCATTCTGTTGCATTTCTAAATCAATCACCTGACCATTATCAACCAGGTTTTTCTTAATGCTACTAGTCTCTTCTACAACCACATTTCCTGCTGTGCCATTATCTTTTTCTACAGCATTACCGCTTCACCATTGTTCTCAACAGCTTCCACAGCTTCACTACTGTCTTCAAGAGCACCCACCTCAACAGCTTCAAACAGTTCACTATTATCCTTAGCACCTTACCCAGTAATTTCCGAGAATCCAGCTACATTATTTTTACTATCATCTTCTCTATATCCATCTTTGTCCACAGCAGCCTCCTACCTTAAACTCTGTTCACTTGTACAATTCCCTGTTTTATCCATGAGCTCAGCACAATCCCGACTCCATTTGTCATATTGTTTTCACCTCTGTAGTACAGCTTGTAGCCATTTCCTATTTTTTTGCCCTTTCCACCTTGTCTTCTGGGCACACTGTACATCTATCTTATTTTCTTCCCATCACATCCCCTATCTCCGTTTCTTTTCTACGTTCAATGTTGCTATCCTAAATTTTCTAGTGAAGATATCTTTGTTTCTTTCCTTTTGCTTTAACCTTATACGCTAAACCGTTGCCCATTTTTCACAGCGTTAATGCGAAGTGGCTGTGCATTGTTTGTTGGGATGCCCTTGCAAAACTAACCATATAAAGAAAACGGAAGGAGCTGTAAACCCCATTATTTCAGACAATAGTTTTATAGACAAGTTTGTGACCTACCCATAGCAGGATTTAGGCATCCTCACACCTTTCTTCATCAACCGTCTAAAAAACAAACGCATATCTTATTTTAGTCACATGACTGCTACATCTAGGTACATCCCTGGACCAAGCTCTGTTACTTCTTCTTCTAGTACTGCCTTGATGTGAAATCAAAGTGTTACTAGGCCCACTGCCCAACCCACCTTTGTCATCAGCCGGTCCTCTAAATAAGGGTCACCATGTTGTCGTAATTGAGACAGTCTTTGGTCGTCATTGGGAATTATAAATACGAGTATTATAAATACAGGATCAGGTATAACAAACACTATTTGGGAAAGCTTTTAAGGAACATTTTCATGGTCTCCTCCTTCCCTTCACACTCAGGGCATGTGGGTGTGACTCTACCAATTTGGAATCAGTAAGCTTGGTTATTGGGAGTGTCCGCTCTAGAGTTGGTTGCAGGCGAATTAAGTATTTCCATTGTTGGGCGGACAAGTTCTAAACACAATTTTCACTATCGTTTTCATCTTGGTTTTAATGGCAGTTTTACGAGGCTCATTGGGATTGTTTAGGGTGCTCTTTGATCTTAGCGCCATTATTTCCAAGACAGTCGGTGGTTTCATTACCTTCTACTCCACAGTAAAACATAAGCCATTGCAAGTTGACGTTCTTCTTCTTCATTTGATTAGGTGCTTCCGAATATTTCTGGTTGAGTGGCGTTTTGTGCTCGGCCTCTGTTCAGTTTGTTTATGGTCGCTTTTGAGTCTGTGAAAATGATTGCTGATTAGAATTTGTTGTTGCTGACGCTGTTATTTTTCTACTTCTCTTCATATTTGTTGGACACTTGGAAAACACATCCTCCAACTACTTTGTTGACTAACCGATATGTATAAATGGCACCTTCTTTGTGTGCATATTTTTGCACCGTTTCTTTTTTTGTCCCATTTGTTTCATCGTGGGGTGTCTTTAAATGAGTGTTGATAATGCCATGCCTATGGTATACATGGGATTCTTCTCATAGCCAATCAGGTATATAATTAATCAAGGATTTGAGGATACCAAGTCTATTGTTTATTTTCTTATTGGCTGTTTTCATGTGAGTAGTGCGTGCTGAATCTGACATCATCCAAAATCACATCAGGAAATTTCAGTTGTTTTTGTTGTATTTTTTTAATCATTTTACGTATTTCTTATTACTGCTTTACCTAGTGTTCTATTTACGTTCAACTAACCAGCGTTACCCAAAACTATACATATCTAATGGAAGAACTTGATTCTGAGAATAATCTGAAGTTGTTAGACATAGTTTCCGGTTGTTCTCAATGACAACGTAGTGTTTTGGGACTCATGCAACATAGGGTGTCTATCTATAATTTTGCTGTAGTTTGGCCTTTCTTTCATTAATGTCAACTTGAACCTTACTCTAATATTTGAATTTTGGCACAATAACTTAATATTTAAATTATTTATTTTGCAAATTAACGTATCTTGAGATTTTTTCATATTTAAATAAAATTATTATTTTGTCAAACTATCGTATTTTGAGATACGTTAAAGTCTTCCAACTCAAAATTCTAATTAAGGAATTAAAATTAGCTCATAGAAAATTTAAAAGGTTAACTGTTGATCTTAACCACCATTTCAGTTATTTATCTGGTCTCTCTTGGTTTAAAAATTTAAATTGTTCTCTCTTAAAAAAATATTCTCAAATTAGGCCTCCAAAATTAATGCCACTTACCATAAAAAAATTCAGTATTTTATCTTCTAAGGATCTCAACACATTTATTGATAGTTTATCTTCCATTTCATTAACCTTAGAGGAATCTTCAACATGGCCTTAAACATTCAATTCTTTCTCAAAGCATTAAGTTAGCTGATTACCAATTTCTGTATGTAAACTGTTATGCCCTCGTAGGTAACCAGCTTAATAAACAATTGGTCCAACATAGCTTTCTTGAATTTTTCCTTAAATTTCATGTTTTAATTAATTCTAGATCAAACAGGTTTTTTGACTAAAATTTAAAAAGTCTGAAATCTAAGAATATTGTTATTTCAAGGCCTGACAAAGGAAATGATAAATCTAATTATTTCAATAAACTCAAGGATATAATTGCAGACACTTCAAAATATAGCCTTCTCAACACCCAAAATACCAGAATCAGTTCTTGAATTCTTAAAACTAAAAATTCTTTAAGATATTTTATTAATTAACAAATAAATCTCATGTTACTCCTGAAATCCATCCTCTTCTGTGGCTCCCAGTTTGGTAGGTTATATAGGCTCTTCAAAATTCATAAGCAAAATTGTCCATTAAGACCTTTAGCAATATTTGAATATTATTATCCTTCCCTGTATTCCTAAAATTTATGGGTGACCTCTTCTCATGAATTTTTAGATAAATTAAAAAGATTTGATGCTGCTTCTAAATTTTGTTAATTTAGATTTTACTAGTTTATTTACCAATACTCCCCTTGCAGAAACCATTTAATTAACTGCTAATTTGGTTTACAATAATTCTTGTGCTCTCCCCTATGAATAATCTTCTTTCATTAAACTTCTTAATTATGTTACTTCTGGTGAATTTATTTTAATGATAAATTATACAAACCAGTTGATTGAGTTGCTATGGTCTCTCCATTAGGTACAACTTTAGCCGACCTGAATATAGCTCTTAATGAGGTGAATTGGCTTCAATCTGCTCAAGTGCAACCTTTATTCTATACTATGTATGTTGATAATACATTTCTATTTGTTCTTGAAAATTTCAACTTCAATAGATTCTTAGATCATTTGAACTCACTAAATAAGCACATTAAATTCAGTAGTGAACACGAAATCAATAATTGTTTAGGAAAGATTAAGAAACACTGCCATAGACTAATATAAGTTATTTTTTTGACTTCACTGTTCACTCTTTTTTTACATAAAAATTAACATAGGAAACATTAACATATGATCAACTGCAGACTATACTATTTCTCAATAAAATGGGGTGATATGATTACAGCAGGGACATTCAGTATGTCCCTAAATTATAGAAATATATCACCAGTGTGATTTATAATAGAGGGATTAAATCACAAAAGTCCTACTTGAACCTACGATCTTAGGATCGGTAGTCAAACGCCATTGCATGTACAGTATGGGTTTTATCACCAATGCAAGTCTAGTTGATTGAAATTAACCTTCTTATTTTTTATCAATACTGGTATATTTCATTTTTCTATAGTGTTGATAGCTTTTAAATTGTAATTTTGCATTTCTCAGGGTTGTCTTTTTGATACCAGATGGTGAGATCGTCAACTAACAAAGAGTTGATTATCTGGTAAATAGTTTCGTTTCTTGCTGATCCTTCTCAGTAAAATTGTTTCGATGTCATGATATTTTATGCTCATGACAAAATCGAACTATTTTGCTTTTAATATGATAATAATTTTGATGTGATGATGTTGTTCTGTATGAAAATGCCTCTGAGTGCTAACGGAAATTTTTACTATTTGTTAAATGAAATAATAACCATATTATGATTTATTTGTAGAATGTTGGAAACTGAAGAAGCCTCGCGACTTTACAAGAAATACAAAGAACTTATGGAAATTCTGAACCAGTAAATAAATAATAGATTCTAAGTCAGTTACTTATTTCTAAATCTTCTATTATATTTTAATTAGATATTATCAAATGAGATTCGACAGCTTTCAGGAGACCGTTGAAAATAGATGTTCTATGAATATGATGCGTTCACTACTTAATCGAAACCAAGATGGTACGCTAGGTTCAAATTTCGACAGAGATTTTGTTGAAGTGCTTAAAGAAATTAACTATCTTCGTATTCTTGGTGAGGAAGCCAGAGTGCCCAAGTGTGCCACCAATTTGTTAGCACGCAAGGAACAATTGCGCACTTATCGTATAAAACTTGATCAGATTGTTGATATGTATAATTACGTTCAAACGGAAACACTTATGGTTGAGCATCCATTAATTTATGAGGAGGTTGTTGAATTTGATAAAGTGATTAAAAATGCCATTGATAAACTCACATGGCAAGATGGTAAGTAAAATATACAAGGTACGCAGTCCTCTTTTAGCCAAACAAAACTATTTAATTATAATTTAAGAAAATGTTTCTAAACTATTATATGTTATCTTTATTAGATGTCAATGACTATATTCAACAATGTCTGAATCAAATCACAGGTCTAAAAACGCGAGTTGTGAAAGCACAAGAGAACTTAGCCAAAGTTGAGGAACTAATTACTAAATGGAGTTACACGCCATTATACATAAGGAAAGAACGAAAATATGATGTCACATTGAATTTAGAAGATAGAGAAACGAATAGAGATAATAGATATAAAGATGTAATAACTTCTGGAGAACAAATAATTGAACTAGTCAAAGTAAATTCACAAGATATCTAACTAAGTATGCGAAGTTAGTCGTTTACTGTTTGCCTTAATTTCTCAAATTTGAATATTTTGATTTTAGCAAAACAAAGAACTATTTGAAGTACGATCTGATTTGGACAATAACTGGAACTGTTATTTAGAGCATGTGGAACTTATAGTAATCGATGGTTTGAGTGATGCAATCAAATGTAGTTTGAACTATTTGGAGAAACACACGGAAACGAATAAAACTGACATCCCTTTGATCGAAGCTAAATTACTATTGGAAGTAAGTTAAATCTTCTCTGGCTTAGAATATTTTGTGTGTTTTTTGTACGGGCTCAGTGTACCAAAAACTAGTTTTAATATAAACGTTGTCTACCATATATATGTCTTTTGATTCTTTTTCTCAATATGTTATAGTTGTCAAATATATTTAAAATGTGTTTTCTCTAAACGAAGTAAGGTGGTACGAACAGTACTTTGGTAGGTATAACGATTTTTGTAGACATACATATACATACAATAGGTACATAATAGTACCTACTGTGGTTTTACGCAACTTTGCTTAAGTATTTGGTAAAAACAGTACTACTTTCACTGTGTAAATAAAATCAAAAACCACTATTTTTAATTGGAAATAATAAAATATTGATACCAAGCTTTCAAACCTCTTGGTCCATAGTCATGTGGTAAAAAGTAAAAGCAAATATAATAAACAAAGATAATAGCTAAGAAGAAACAGTTGGTAGTCTAAGCATTTACAATAGGTATGTTATCCAATAAAAAACCTATAAAAGTCAGAAATCAGACACATGAAAAGAAATCCGGTTGTTATTTTTTACTTTCTTTTAACAATCTCTACAAAGAATAGATAGCTAGGAACAAAGATTAATAAGTAAGTAAGAAATCAACGGGAAGCAAAAAAGTTACCTATTATTTAGACAGTAGATAATATTGTTAGCTAGAGGGGTGTGCATATTATTGAAGAAACCATAATTTAAATTTCGAGAGTTTTGATTACGTTTAATAAAAGCAGATTCTAAAATACGCCTAATTTTTAGATCATTAGGTACATTGAAGTATATTAACCTTAAATATTGTATTTTTCGTTCGTGCAATATTTTTTGTTTCATTTTTGCTACTGCATTGAGTGCCGAAAACTTTTCACTCACTAGTTTAGGTCATAAAATGAGAGAAACAAAAAAGAATATTCACACAAATTTTTCATAAATGTTAATTAATTGTGGTGATGCAATCCGATTGTTCATTTCACAATAAGTTAGTTATTATTTAACGTGATACATTTGTATGTACAGTGCATTTAATTATTAAACGCCTCTGAGTTGTGCGAGACTCGGCACATTCTGGCTGAATTTTAATTTCTGTTGGATTGTATAAAATGCTGTAACTGCTATACAAAACGCTGTAAAAAGTAAGATGATGTTTCGAAAAATAAAATAACCTGTCATTACCACCGCCGTGATGAAACGAAAGAAATGAAACCTATCTCAACAAAATCTGATTAGAAATACCTAAACGTGAGTAAATATGTCAGAAGTAGTGATGAAATGAACGCAATTTCTATCATTATAGAATTATATTCTTTTTCTGGATAACACTGAAAACTGGTAAAATTTGCAAAAAACACATATGCACACTCGTGATCTACTGATAGCTTTTCATCACTCGTGATTTATTTTTCACATGGCTTTTTGGCCTCGTGAGAAATAAATCATACTTTAGTATATAAATGTAGTTTAGTCTATAAGTTACTATTTGGATTATTAAACATGTTGACCTTATCTTGCAGGACAATCATCTAAAGTTTGTACCAGAAATGTTGACTACTGCGCCAGATAGTTTACTTGATTTGGCTGATAGCTTAATTCAGGATGTGACACGAATGGCCAAGTTTGTCCCACCAATTACGAGACATGAAATTAACTACCAAGACCAGATTGAAACCACTAAGGAGATCAATGATATTAGTGGAAGAGTTGTCCGAAATGTTACCGAGGGTATGTCTGAAGCAACCGAATATAGGAATTTGATAAACACCGCATATGCTTTCCATTGGACAGAGGACCGAAAAGAATTTATGAGACAGTTTGTGCGTTATGGTAAATTGGTTACAAAGGTATGCTGGTAATACCATTTCTTGTTTACATTTTTATTGTATCTTACATGTTTAAATGGATCTAAAAATGTCTAAGCTAAAACGGAAAAGCGAGCTAACATTATTACCTACTTAAACAACCTTAAAGAAATCCACAATAGGACTACTGTTGAATTGACATTGTATGATATTTAGCGCCACATAGTACCTAAATCTAAATTGTATACATATTTCTTACTAACTATTACAAACCTGTTTTGTTTACTATTCAATCAATATCCGTGAACCATTAAAGGACGCTTTATTTTTACATCATTATCTTTTTCATAACTATTATTCATAATCTTTTTTTGAATAACAATATTTATTTGGGGCACTTTCAATCTCTTTCATTATTGACCAAAACAATTTATTTAGAATTATTTATACATGTACTTATACCTACATGTCAATAGTAAATTAGTTAGAATGACGTTTTTAACCATCTCACAAAGGCAAAATGAAGATTAATGATTTTGAACTAATCTTCCTAACTCAAATTTCTGTTACTGTCCATATTTTATTCTGCGACGTGTTCTTTTCAGATAGCTTAAGTTGCTACCTCTTAAAAAGTTTGAAATAGGTATACTGGAACAAAGTATGTATATTTGCTTTTTTCTTTGTGTTTTACCTTCTTCTTTAGGATGATATAAATCCCACTACTGGTGAAATTATAATTGACGAGATTCCACCTACATTGGAGCAGTTTAAAGAACAAATTAATAAATATAATCGACTGTATGAAGAAGTAGATCGTTTGGAAGATGTCAGAGTGTTTCTAGGATGGCTTCGTGTTGATGGTAAACCTTTTAAATCTTCACTACTCAATGTGATTAGCCTTTGGGCAAGTGAATTCAAAACGTATCTTTTCAATCATGTGACCAATCTCCTCACCAGTCTAGCTACTTTTATCAAGAAAAGTACAGAGGAACTACACGTAGGTCTTTTGACTTCTTTCAATGAAATATTAGGCTATGTTTAGAGTAATTAATTGTATATTTGTGCATTATATAAAAAATGGTATGTACAAAATAGGCATCAAATTTTCGCTTTTATGTTTTTATCGAGTCATTTGGATGTCACCAAACATATTTAAGTTTACATACTGCAATATATTTCATAATTTATTAAAAAAATTGTCCATCACCTTTATGTTTGGGATAGCTAATGAGGTCTTTGTACTCATTCCACTGTGGTACTTGCGATCAGATATTCTGTCCAATATGACTAGCTGACATTCCAAATATGTACATTAAATATTTTTTTAAAATTAGGTAACCATTAACGAGGGTGATTATGATCAGTTGGTCAAAGTTATGGAGAGACTTAAGACAATTCGTGCATCTGAAGAGTCTACAGACGCCATGTTTGATCCCCTGAAAGACACAGTAGGATTGCTAAGAGAAGTAGGAGAAGAGCTGCCAGAAGATACAACGAGTTTATTGGAGGTACCATAACAGTTTCACATAATACGAGTAATTATTGGTAATCATTTATTCAAATCTTTATGCTTAAATTATGAAAGTCAATAATAATTTCTGTTTTATGTAGTCAAGCTACAACTTATTAAATAATACGCATCTTGCACTAGAGAGTCGATCAATATTATGTGGAGTGAACCGCTACATGGACTTTCGCCAGACTCGGCAGTGGTGTAGTGATTGTCCTGCGATTGTAGAGAACTTGAGAAGGTGGTCACGCCGTAGTGACTTTGCAATTGAAACCATATCTAGATGCGCCAGTTTCAGCCGATCTATAGAGATAGATTACTTCCGTTCTTCCATTTAAGTAAATTTGGAAAGTCTTCGTAGCTGTGGCATTAACCTTGAAAGTCCCTTCATATGGGTATTGCAGCGGAGAACGATGCTTATCTTTGCGAATGAAAACGAATTTGGTGCAACGATGGAGGAACCACTTTTATAGGAAGACATCTGTGTCCGCAAGCTGATCTTTAGCCATTGTTCCGTCGATCTTGGCGCAATGAGCGTGTCGGCGATATGTAGAACTTGAGTTTGTATATTCAGAGATGTAGGCTAATTGTCTTTGCTGTCCTGACGAACAGTGAGGTAAATGACGGAAGTGCCGAACAGACAAATAGAGAGCCAATAATTCAAGCTCAAACTTGCTGACGGCTGTAGAAACTAAAGGTTGCCAAGTTTTATTTACTAACTGTTAAAGGACTGTACTTATGGCTATGTTGGACACACCAAGGTAAATGCGTTTGGTGCGTTGGTATAGTCGCATCCGAGAGTGCTGTATTAGTGCGTTGAAAGGCGATCTTCATATCAGACGTCCAATCGAGGAGCTTTGACTTGCTTGCAATATCTGCGTAGAGTGGTTTCATGATAGCGGCAGCCTCGGGGACAAATCTATGATTTTAGTTGACCAATGACTACGAATTGTTGCAATCCTTGGATTGTTGTAGGAAGAGTAACATCGCTGACGGCCTGCACCTTTAGTGGCAGCGGAATATCAGCTGATCTATTGTCAGTTCGGTATGAGATCTGAAGGTTGTTGAATTTGCGTGAATTATTTTTGACGAAATGCTTCACAAAGTTAGGGTCACCAATGTAACGTAGAGAGAACAACTAAATGAAAGTCAATAACAATTTCTGTTTCATGTATTCAAGCTACAACTTATTTAGCATTGAACTTTAACTACTCTAGTTCAATGTTATTTAGTATGTACAAGTACATACTACGCATCTCTCTATAGAGAGTGCAAACACTTAAGTTAGTAGAAATCTCTGCTAAAGTCAGAGTCAATCAATGTTATGTGGACTAAACCGCTACAGTACTTTATTTTTGCATTTTCTTCATTCAAATGATGACAAGATCTTTTTATGGCAAATTTAGGGAAGACTCAATCATTGATTCTGAGATGCATAGTATATTGAATTGGTTTACATCGGAACCCATCTAGCTTTCAGGGTGGGAATCTGCATTTTAGAGACTAAACTAAAATATGTCCCCAAGAACCTGTGAGATGGAGCAGGTACCTCTCAAAGTGACCCTCATGTCTCCCACAATTTCAATACTAACAGAATTTGGAAACATATCCAACTTCTCAAATGTACGACCATCCATTTTCTATAGATTCCAGCCCACTGTAGCATTTGCATCAACAAACAGACAGACAATCTGGACAACATAGCTACTAAACTTCCTCAAGACCTTACCTCCATTGGCATGAATGTCAGACCAATTGACCAATTGCAGCATTAGGAAGAGCCATGAGATTAGTTTTTCCCAAACAATATTATGCCGATAACCTCAATCGTCACTAAATCCTGACTCTTCACCAAGTCGTAGTCGGTAAGCTCACCCATTCCAAAGTCTTTCTGCATTCCATCGAAATTCTATCGCTACCACCACCCCAAAGAAGACACCATCACATTATTTTTTCACTGTCTTCTGTACGATTAAATCAGCATCTAATTCCTGGGCTATTCGCCTTTCAACAACATTATTCAAAATAAACCGGTTAGTATTGCGGAGTTTCTTACTGCAATTGGACGTACCTGCCCACGCCCTGCTCCCGAAAGGAGTGCCATAATATAGCGAGAGAGGGCATGTACCTAATTTATTTTAAATATAAAATGTATTTATGAAACACATTGGTTTGATGGATATTTTGATAGATAAAGATAAATGAAAGACATAAGTATTATTTTCAGAATCTTCCTGAATTATGGCACGAATTGAAGAATCTTTCAGTTGTGTCAAAACAGAATGTTCAACCATTAAAAGAAGCAGAAGTTCAAAGAATCAAACAGACGGTTTTAGATTTAGAGGAAGCATCAAATGCTTTATGTGAAAATTTTGAGGCTTCATCAGCTTTTACTTATCTTTGCAAACATCCATATCATGAAATGGATAAAGTAAGAAAAAACAGTTTATAAGCTCTATTGTTTTTTGTGATCCTTATATAGTTCAGTAGGGTCGACTGGGTCTTGTTTTACATTGCATGCATTAGTAAAATTTCTAACAGATGGCTTTTATTGGGATCAATTATTTTATAATGTTATCAACTTTATTGCAGTGGAATTCTAAATTGTTGAACACAGAAGATGATGTTAAAAAAATGATGAGCTCTGCGCAGGTATTCGATGTTCGAGACATTCCAAATTATTTGCCTCTCAAGACAACGCGTAAGGAAATCAAAGTACTTAAAAAGGTTTGGGATTATGTGCACAGCGTTGCCTCTTACGTTGAAGGATGGAAAACAGATAAATGGCTTGAAATTAATTTTTCGGCTATTGACGAAGTAAGTCTAATGCTAACATTTGTTTTCTAACAATCAAAAAGTTTGCACAGTCCTCTCTGGACGTAGATATTTAGATATAATTACGACAAAATGGTACAAGAAATTATTTTCAGAATCTAGTTATTTTAAGATTATAAATGGAAGAAAATTGGGCAATTGGGTTATCTTTGTTCATTTGGCAGCAATTACTATTTCTTATATCTTCAATTAACCTATATAGTTACCTTGTCTAACCCAGTTAAATTGAACTATCTAAACATTTTGCCCTAATTGAAAACTAGCAATTTATTTATATTCCTTTTGATGTTAATTTTCAGTTTGTTTAGTAGAAAATGTAGTTAAAAGTCTATAATGATTACCAAAACAAAATCATTAATAGGTATATTTTACAATTTAGGTTTTACGTGATATTCTTACTGAAGTTCGAAGTCAAGAAAAAGACGTCAAGAAATGGCCATTATTTATAAGCCTTGAGGCCACTTTGAAAGAAACTAATGCTGCTGTACAGGCGGTTCGTGATCTTCAAGATCCTGCTATCAAAGATCGCCATTGGCTGGAACTCATGGAAGCAACTGGTGTCACGATTGAAGTAAATGAAGATACCACTTTAGCGGAATTGCTATCCCTGAATTTACACAAATATGAGACTGATGTCCGCAATATTGTTTCCAAAGCGTGCAATGAACAAAAAATTGAACGTGATTTGGAGAAAATTGAAATAGTAAGCGCTTTATCTCTTGTGCCGAATTCATATTTTATACTGAGCTAGACTACAGATTCTTACTTTCTATAAAAAAATAATTATCAAATTAAGCTTAATATGCTATTAAAAGTAAATAAAAAAACACAATCTTTATTTGGAGAAAAATGATAAACACTCTAGGTTTTCTCACTTAAAACACAGTAGTGATCTTTTAGATAAATTATATGGATTTATTTTTCAATCCCAACTTAAATTTGTTTCCTTCGATGCAGTGTCTAAGTTTACCAATATTCCTCTTCAACCTACTCTTGATTTTCTTACTCGAACTCTGCTGATCTCCCGGTTAGTGTTGAGTGTTTTCTTGAACTCCTTCAACTTGTTTCCCACTAATAATTTTTTTTGATAATCAATATTATGAACAAGTTTTCGATTTTAGTAGAGGCAATCCTCTCTCTCCAATTGTAGGAAACCTTTTTTTAAATATGTTGAATCTGAATTTATACCCCGTTTCTCCGGTACCAAACCTCTCTTTTGGGTTAGGTAAATGTTGATGATGTTTTGGCTATTGTTAATGAATCTTTTAATTTAGTTTTCTTAATTCTCTTTTTCCCTCTCTGAAGTATTAGCTTTAATTCCTTTTATTGTTTAATTCATTTTTTATTGTTAAATCGTTCCCCCTTTTGAAATCCACCCAACTCAAATAGTTACCTACAATTCTTTTTGTTCCATTCTATTGATATTAAACTTAGTGTCGCCCAAGGACTTTTTCTCCGTGCCTTTCGTATTTGTAGTAAAATAATTTATTTGATAATGTAATTAATTTTATTTTTAAAAGTTTTAATAGGGCATTTCTTCGTGGCAAGAAAACTCTTTTTTCTCAGGTTATTCATAAACCCAAATTTAATTATGACAGTTTTGTGTTCCTTTGCTTAATTCTCATTCTATTAAATTACTTGCCACGTCTTTTAATTCTGATATACTGTTTTGCTATCCTTCGTCTCTTAAATCTTTAGTTGTTTCTAACACTCTTAAATCTAACTTATCTTCTGGTATTTACAAAATTAATTGCTCTAACTGTAATAAATCGTATATAGTATATGTAGAATATATCTTTACTGTAGAAAACATACAAAATCTATCATTATTTGTTTGGTGATAAAATGGTTTACTGTTAATATCAAGAATTTGTTTGATGATGTAATTAAAGTGATCATCACTTACCAAAAAGGATAACAATTGGAGCAAATGTATGTAGTTTCAGAAAGACCATTAAAATGAATAAAATGAATAAAATCAATATTGTTATTACTAATGATTTTAAGAAAAGCTTCATGAACATCTTGTTGATCTGTAGTA